>BRZM01000045.1:1488790-1556468 GCA_033238685.1 Lates japonicus | reverse complement strand
TTTGAAAGTGACGATCCCTTAATTATCAGACAAAGTACAAACTGTCATTATTTAACACATAGAAACCATTCATCAATAAAAGATGAATGAGTCGATAATAAATGTGACATCGGGCCACATATTATTACACAGTCCCTCTGGGTCAGCTGCAATAAATGTGCTTATTTACATGTATTAAACCTTCAGTATCAGGCCTGTTCGCTGAGGGCTTTGAGGTGCATGATGCATCATCATCATCATCGCAGCACCCTCCTCCATCATGCACCCTCCACCCAAGATGAATTTTCTACTAAAAAAAATGACAGATGATAATGATTAGTGCGTCCACTGAAATGTATGAAAAGTCAGAAATGGATTCATCGTACAAGACATGGCCAGCTGATCGTTAGAGATTCCACACCCCGAGGGGGCTGAGGTGTATATTATTATCATTATTATTATTATTATTTCATTTTATTTATTTATTTATTTATTTATTTACTGTCATGTTACACCCTCACTGCAACTTTGCAGATGCCTACAGGTTCAGGACAGCTGGAGGCGGTGGTGCTATGTATTCCAGGTTATTCCATCCATCCGTATATACGTATTAATTGTGGGCCACATCGCCTGTCTGTCCTGAGGTAATCTCAAATCAGCACAAAAGCAAAAGTATATTAATTCAGCTCAACAACACTCTGATGTATTTTAAACTTACACTATTTGTAGATGAAGACTTTTAAAGAGAAACAGCATCATGGTATTCTCAGAGGCCTCATGGGAGCTGTAGTTGCTAAATGCTTATAAAAATAATCATACATTATCTTTGTGAAGATGATGATGACCATTACAGTTTATTTTTGAAAACCTAGATCTTGGTTCCGCTTTTTTTGAAATAAACAACAAAGGCTTGTGTAAACACCAGGCTGTGTTTGTCAAAGTTAAACAGATTTTTCTCCCAGTTTCGGGCCCTCTGGGATAAATAAATCACCTGTCCAAATACTCCAATTCGCCAGCTGAAACCTGCAGCATTAGTGTACAGCTCCAAATGTGTATGACCACCTGCTCAACTGTCACCTTTACTCCCTGCCCCTGTCCACCCCACCCCCACCCCCCCCCAAAAAAAAAAAATCTCCAGATGCTGCAGCTCAAAACAAAAATCCTGCTTCCTCTGGAAAGGTTTACTGCTGCTTCCTGGTTTCTTTCTCTCTGGATCAAATAATATAGTTGCTGGGGTAGAGAGAGAGAGAGAGGGTAAAAGTGAAACAACATGAAACCTGTACATCAAACAGTATCTTTGTGCTGTGTGTGTGTGTGTAAGAGCATGTATATATGTGGGCGCTTTTGTGAGTCTGTTGTGTATGAGAGTGTCTGCAAGTAAAATCCAAGAATCTCTAGACTCAAATAATGTCTGTGTCAGTGCTCAAAGTGTGTGTGTTCACAAGTCTGAGTGTATTTGTCTGTGTGTGTGTGTGTGTGTGTGTTTCTCCCCTGCTGGGAATTCATTACCCATTACTTTTTTCTTTGTAAATAACTCCCAGCCGTGTTGAGCCTTTAAAGACTCATTAGACTGCTGTTTGTCGCCCCCGTGAAAAAAACTCCAACATGTTCATCTTTGAATACCACTAATGGCCCGTCGTGTTAATGCCCGCAGTTTAAATGCAGCCATTTACATTTTGCATTTGCGCGAGATGACGTTAATGCAACTAAACGAGTAAGAGTAGAATGAGAACAACCAGGAGAGAAGTCAATTATATATTGTTAAAGGAAAGTCTTTTTACCTAATGACCAAGTGTATATCCATTTGTTAGTTCTCTGTTGGGACCATGAGGGTCTGAGCCCAAGTTACCACAATAGATGAAAGCTGAATTTGGCGTATTATGTGTGAAGTGTATAGTCTTCTTGTTTCAAACTGCCAAGTGTAGGAGTTACCAAATTCTACCAAATGTGAGGGTTTGTTTGTTAAAATACAATCTTATTCAGATGTAATGCATTAAATCATCCAGGCACCATATTTTATTCTCAAAGTTAAACTCTATGCACTTGGCAGCTTCACATTTGGATATGCCACTGCCCTGTTCCATTGTTCATGTGTTTATGCTGCAAAAAGCAGCAATTTAAGAACATAATTCACTTTTTTTTGTTTCAAATGATCATGTTTTATGCTGATATTTGTATAACGGTGACAGACGTGTGTCTATATAAAGTAAAATAGTGATGTGAGATATTTCTGATGATCCCCCGTCCTTGATATTCACCCTAATATTTTTGTCTCCCCTCCCTCTCTGCAGTGTCGGAGCCAACCCCATCTGAGGCCTTCCTCCAAACAGCGGGTAGGTAAACATCTGAACACCGAAATGACTTATTGTTTCTGTTTTGTGTCCTCCACGCTGAAAGAACAGGACGTTCACAACACATGCACAGCCAACTGTACAAAGCATACCACAGAGCTGGCTCAGTGTACACACAACAGTGTGTGCTGATAACTTGGCTCTAAACATCACATGATGACTACCATCCAGCAGTCTGGGTGTTTGTGCAGCAGTTTGTGCACTTTAACTCGGTTCCTTTGGTCGGCATCAGATAAAAAAATGATTTGGAGCTTGAAGTCATGTGGAGTGACACGCAACTCATTGACTGGACAGTTGTGGTGACTGCATGGAGCCAAGTGGGAGAGAAATGTGGAATTATATCGTACAATTATACACCATGCACCACTTCTACAGACTGAGGATGGATTCAGCACTAATGAAGCTTTTGAAATGATGTTAATATCTCATATCTACTATCACAGTGTGGTCAGTCTGTTCACACCACAGTCAAACCACCACACCAGAGTCTGCTTAAAGCAACAGTATGTAACGGTTTTACCTTAAAATAAGAGCTTAAGAATCATTTTGATGATACATGTCATTCCCATGACACCTTGATCTTCTGTTCTTGCACTGGTGAGCAGGTACGATCTCCCTCTAACTGAGTGAGATCAGCAGCAGATATCCAGCCTGGAAACTCTGAAAATATCAAGAATTAGAAACAGAGTTTGGTGTGTTTGTTATAGCGACAGCACTTCCTGCTCCAGTAGCCGAGGATCATGGGTAATATACACTGTTTGTTTCAGTTAAAGGAGTGAGACTAGGCAGTCGGAGCTCTGGTGATTGATAGACTTTGTTTTCTGCACATACCAACAGTGGGCGCTGTTTCTCAGTAATGTTACATTTGTGCTGCTTTAAGCACACAAATATTCATATTCATATCTACATTATATATCTATATATCTACAGTACATTATTAATGTGCTGTGCCCTGCTACTATATAGTCTTTTGTAGAAGAATGCAATTTGTCTCCTATACAGTTTACATGCAAAAAGAAGTGTATGTAAGTGTATAGTTGTCGTTCAAAATAAATAAATGATAATGAAAAACAAATGATAAATATACAGCTATCATTGCGACACAACCCAAACCTGAGCAAGCGGAGGAGTGCTAGCAGAAAGTCACCTGATATGTAAGGATGCTGTAGAAGACGTCATGGGGTTAACAGAGACAGTGGGCAACTGCTGAACGTCTTTGAAGATGGTATAACACACACTTAAACACACACACACACACACACACTCCTTCCACTCAGGACTGAACACTGGAGGCCACTGCTTTGATCTTCTCCCCTCTGTTTGGTCATTATTGCCATCTCTTCTTACCCTTTCTTTAAATGTCATCCTCTCCTTATCTGTCATATCATATAACTAAATTCAGAATACCTTTGTTAGCACAAAAATATAATTCTTATTTTTCCAAACCATTTGTCATACACCAGTAAATCTCAGCCTGCACACAGCACTTTAATTGACTAATTCCTGTCTCTCAGGTGATCAGACTGTCTGAGAATGCAGCCAAACACATCTTTCATCTCACACTCTCTCCTAATTCCCGCTGTCAGTAGTGAGTATTAAACAAACCTGAATGAGTCTGTAATCCGGTGGTTTGTGTTTCAGCGAGCGGCCCCTTAAGGTCGCTGAGCATTGAGGGTTCGGAGGTGTTCACTTGCAGTTACCTCATCCTGGATCAAAGCACAGAGAAAGACACCCTGCGCTGATCACTTGAGAAGCATGAGGTCAGCGCTGGGCTTTGTTTTTCACTGGCCAGGTCCTTCTGAAACCCCAGGAGTGCTACTGACACAGGGAGGCAGGAGATGATTCTTTAATGCTGGTTCTTGTGCCAGGTAAACATGTAGAGTTGATGCTGATGGTGCAGCCAGGCCTGTGCCCGCCTCTAGTGTATCAGCCACTTAAAAGATGCATCTTGTGATATTCTACATTCTACCAGAAGTGTCTGACACATCTCATTCCCCAGTGCTGAGTGCTGCTCAGAGGACGTATTCCAACCTCCTGTATTGTAAACACAACGATGGCTGAAGCAGCTTTAGGAAATTATTTAGCGTTTCTTAAACAAATATTGAGACTCGTCTTTTAAGATTTACTTTTCAGTAGGAAGTAATGAGCTTGAGGCTGGGTGTCACAGACAGGGAAAGTTGGAAGATATTGAGAGACAGCAGCACTGTTTGCAGCAGCTCTGTGGTGGTTAAAAAAAACCCAAACTCAAATACTCATTTACCTTTAATATGTATGTATGAAAGCATAAATGACAGTCCTAGCTTCTGTGTCAAGAGCAGCTGTTTTTGATACTTCACCATAAAGAATAAGTGTGTCAGACTGGACTGCCATGGCCGCTGTCAAAGACTGAAAGGAAGCACAGATAGCTTTATCCTGGTGTATGCATGAAATTGACTTTGCATTGCATGAATGTCTTCATTTGCATACTTATGCTGGGTATGTTACACTGCAGCCCCTAGGTTCAGTTCAAAGACATACAACCAAGAGGAACGAAAGAACTACAAAAGATATAAATGAGCTCTGGAGATGAGGCAACTCAGAGTGATTCATTAAAAGAAGAAAATGTAGAAGGAAAATAATGCAGACATCAAACACCAGGGGAGATAAAATACACAATATAAACCACATGACGTTAAGAGTCGACATGGAGATTAACAACATTCAAACAACTAAACAGGTGAATGAAAAGCAAAGACATAGAGAAGAAAAATGCTTCAATAAGAGCAGATAATTAGAACATAGAAACAAGAAATATGGATGGTTATATAAACCATAAAAGAGGCCTTAGTTCACGTTGCACATTGTGAAATCAGAGCATTAAACATCTTTGATATCTTAGCTTTTAGCATTTCCTTATTCTTATAGCAGGCACCTAGATAAAGATTCCTGGAAAGGGAACAACAAAATCATTATTTGTTCTCTCACCAGTTTGTGTGTTACTGGGTCATAAGTGGGAATCGCTTCATTTTTGGAGTTTGTGATCTAAAAAAAGACACGAGAATGATAACCAGCACCACTGACCTGAGCTGTCATCTGGACACATAGGAACACAGTGTATGTGTGTGAGTTTGCAGGTGTGACATTTCAGCTGTTATGTAATGTTTGGAGCTTAACCTTTCCATGATAGATGGACTTGGTAAAGACTCCGGGCAGTGGATACAGAGCTGCTACTGTTCAGCTCTGAAGACTGATGGCTTCATGGATGTTAAGAATTTCTCCTGGCAATAAACACAAACTGGCGGAGGAGGACAAACCGCCACAAACCCACAGACCTCAAGTCAGCAAAGACGAGAAATATTTCATGGGAAAAAAACATTTTTCACACCAATGTCCTGAGTCGATATCACATGACACCTCCTCAGGTTCAGGCTGTAGTGTTTATCAGAGAGGGACACGTGTAAAGAATATCAAGACATCTACAGTTGGCTCTGTTTGTTCACAGAAGCTACACAACATTATTACTTTTAGTTTTTGTAAAAATCCGATGATAAAAAAGTCCACATTCTGCAGTTTACTGCTTCCAGCAAATTTACAGCATCATTGAATAAAACATAAACATCTTTTTGTGTTAATCCACAAAGGACCATGGACTTTATGATCACAGAGTCTTGGTAATATACAACGTTTGGCCGTGTTTCGGTTCAGTTTTTTTGGCTTATGAGATGGAAAAACACTGTATAAACTGGACTTCCTGGATCGTATGTTTTTTCTCTCTCATAGCTGAAACACCCTCACCAATGCAACTCCAGTCTGAACACCTGCGTGATATCACCTTGCCAATTCTAGTTCAACCACCCTCTTGAATCTTCACTGTACTCTATGTGCACACCAGGGCACAAGAATAAAGTTAGCGCCTGAAATAAAGAGCCAGATGCACCTGACCACTTGCAGTTTCACTGCTTAACACCCAGAGACGTGCAGAAATCATCTCGACTGGTCAGTAACTCCACAGAAGAGACCCTCTTTCCCTATAAATCGACAGATCTGCTTCCTACAAGGCTTTCCGCAGGCACCCTAATTCCATTTTAATTTCCTCCCAGACCTACAGTATGCATGTCATCTCTGCAATAAAGCCCACAAGATTATTTTCCAATTTAAACATTGTGTAGTCAGCTTTGTTTTCATTTTATAGTACAAGGTAAACACTTTCAGTCGTGATTATGTTTCCTCTGATGGAGCTGATCCCCAGTCTGCTGTGATTTATTTCAGGCTGAGTCCATAGAGGGCATTTAGAGTCTGTGCAGAGGGACCAGGGACACTTTTATTAATTAGTGTGTGATTTAAACATTCGAGGATGAAGCTGAGATCTCCTGGGTACATTTTTATCAATTATATTAAATCCTTTCATTCAAATTTGCAGCAGTTTCAACTCACATTCTTATTATGTTTCATTGTCGTTCTAAGCCGTCATGGTAATGACAGTAAGGGATCAGAGAACAGCTTAGATGGCAAATGAAACACTGCCCAATATCAAAATAACACAGCTGACTATAAATATACAATCACTCAGTAACAGCACTGTGGCCTGATTCGCTCATGACCTGGTTCATGGTGAATGACGGATTCAGTCACATGCTCCCGAAGTCTTTTCTATCTAGGGCAGGGGCAGCTGTCCAGAAGTTATGCAAACTTTGACCAAGTTTTGTAATGGCGTCACATGACAGCCTGTCAAGGCTCATGGTCAACGTATTGTGTAGGCAAAATGGGAGATAAAGGACATCTGAGGATTTCATGCACTGCAAAAAATATCAGTCCTAACAGGGTCAGTTAAAGTTGAAAGGAATTGTGACCTGAAACTGCTGTGAAATAAAATAAAGACTGAGATTCATTTACAGCAGCAGAAATGTCGCCTATGAGATCTAACATATTTTAAGATGGAGATTTTTTTGGAGTATATAGACTTGACCTAATCTGTGTTGGCAGAGGCTGTCCACTTGTTTTTGAGATAGTTGTTGTTACGCAACTTGAGGCTTCTTTATTGTGAAAGGTCCCCCAGATACCTGTCTAAATCCGTATCCAACTGCTTGGCTTCAGAACATTCTTATACAACCACTGTCTGATCACAGCAGCTTTTTTTGTGTATCCTGAAGCTGTTGGAGCAGCTCAGGTTTAAACATTTGACTACTGTTTGATAGTTTAACAGAATTAGCAAACCTGATGTCACCGAACTTAGAAACATCTTGTACTTAAATTTAAACTGTAATTAGAACGTCGGACTGTTCTCACCTGTTTGAACTCAAAATTTAGTCAAATTGTGCAGGCCTTTAAAATATTCTTATGATTCACCATCATTCTGACCTGTTGCTGTCCCATTAGTTAACTAAGTTAACAGAGAAGAATGGATGAGAAAGTTGCGAGAAAAGTGAATGTTGTTCAGTAGAGTAGCACTAGAGAATCTAGCCCAGTTTCAAGAAGCTTTGGTTATTTGCAGGTTGGAACACCCCACGGTCTGCCCCTATTAAATCTATCTTACTCACTACTTATACCTACCTTATATAACAGTTGCTTCAGCAGGATGTTGACGACTAAACTTCAATATGAAGCAAGTTCAACGGGATCTCCTCAAGCCCACTCCTTCAGACAGATCTCCAACTGTCCTGAGACAGGTTGGGCCAATCACAACCGTTTATGTAAAATTGCATTTATCTAAAAACGCCCCTTTGAAAGAAAAAAATGACCGGGGAGGTTCCAGGCAAAAGCTGTACAAAAGCAATGAAAAATAGTGAAACTCTTTCTTAATCGATAAATCACTGATCACTAATCAGACAAAGTGCATGTGCACAACAGAATGCACCTTGGTTTTGCAGGACTAATCATTTAGGATGAAGTAGAGAGGTCAGTGGGATCAGAGGCTCCTGGATCTCCATTCGGTTGTAAAATTGGAAATCCAACTTTACCGGGTCAACTCCAGTTCAGACCAGCCTCTGTCATCAAGATAATAATCCAGTTTTCCTCAGATGTCATAGACCAGCTGTCTCTTAGTGGTCATCCTCTATCAGCAGCTTTGTAGTTGTTAGATGTCAGAGGTCACAGGTAGAAGCACCGCTTTGAGGTTCAAGTCCCCAAAGCAATTATCTGATGACTGGAAAGGAAAACGCTGAGAGGCACAGCGGATGTTCTAAAGGGTTCCTGTTAATGTTTGTGTTGTTCACTAGACGTGTGCTCGTTTATTGCTGCCTTCCTCATGTCATCCATCCTTTGTCATCCTCCATTTTACTTTTTTCTCTCAACCTCTCTCTCACTTCTCAACCTTAGAGGGGCCTGGACAATGAACAGCTGTCAGCAGTAATACTAGTGTTGAAACGATCATGGATGACTTTTACTTTGCTCTTCCAAATTACCGACAGGGTTGAGACGTGTCCATGTGTTAAGCAGAGTCCATGTCATCCATCACTGAAGAGATTTTTTATGGATCACAAGTAGTCATTTGGCCACATCTTTGATTTCAGGTGACAACGTTTTAAGGTGAAGACTAGCTGGGAACTGACCAGGCGTTTACACATATGATTCGTTGTGAGATACACTGCATTTCTGACTAGTTTTGAAGATATCATCCATAGATATTGTTTTTATGGATTAGATGTTAAATCATGGTACGTTCGTCAAGTCATGGCTGTCTTATAAACATTTGTTAGAGGTACAAGCTAATGTAATTGTCTAGTGCTAACAAGTTAGTATTGACATCGTAGCTTTCCTAAATCCCCTGCAAGTGTCTTAACAAAGCAAGACACCAACAGGTTAAATGATTCTTTCAATACTAGTTCTAGACATTCAGGACAAACTACAATGTGTCATGGTGGCTTAAATATACAGATACAAGTGAGATACAGGTGTATGTGCTGCATTATCAATCTTTTGCAAGGTTTTATACCCACTGCCAGAGCCCTCTGCAGTGGCACCCACGCTGTACCGGCTCCATTCGAATGACTCTCAATGTGGCCTTACTCTGTAACCTGTTTTATACACAGCTCATTCTCCTGGCTGTGATGACTGGATTTGTGATGCAGGGTAGAGTTCAGTCAGTCCACGCTAACACAAACTTGCACAAAATACAAGGACATTCTTTGTGCTATTTTGTAATAACTTTGCTAGTTATTGCATGCAGTTTGATGTTCTGTAGACAGACATTGTAGGTGGCATATAAACTCCACACTTTGTCTAAATCGTGTTAATGGATTTGGCTTTCAAATAGGATTTACTTAACATTCAGGCTGTTTATGAATGCTAGTAGCTGCAGTCGGGGAACAAAAATTACCCTGTGACTTTTCTTACAACAGCCCTAACAGTTTCCCCTTTTATAATTCCTAAAAAGCACAATGAGCTGATGACCTTTACCACAATCTGTCCTTTTTTCTTTTTTTTTTTTTTCCAAATAGTCTCTGCACTACCCCATAAATGATTCACACAACTCAGCCTGAGCCTGTATTAATAACTAATAAGGCTAAGTGACATGAGGGAACAGCTAGTTCGCTGGCACAGCAGAGGGTCAAAAAGGTCTGAGATTATACTGGTCACGCTGAGACAAAATGTCCACTCCTAAAGCAGGAGGCCATCTGATCAAGAGCAAAAATGGACCAGTTCTGCTCGTATTATCCAAGCAGCTTGTAAATTATATCGGTCATTACGTGCCTTTTGGTTTTGGGAATTATTCATGCCAGTATGGTCTGCTACAGCGCCGTATAATGGCTTGTGTGGGCTGCCTTGTACAGTAAAAGTCAGCTATACTCAGAATTTGTGAAATATGAGTTGATCTCTTGATCCTCAAGCTAGATAATGCAAACGGCTCGCAACCTCCATGATTTAATCAGATAAATCCTGCTTTTCACTAATGTGGTTTAAGAGGATTTCCTCTATACGTTATTATGGCATCATTTCCTGGGAAGAGATAATTTCCTTTTTTCTAACTCTGCATCATATGTTTGACTCGATTATTTTGTAAAAAAAAACCTCACGGTTTCTTCTTCTCAACACATACATAAAAGTGTCCACACACCTACACTCAATTGAACACATGCTCACATGTTACCTCAACCAGCAGGAGAATAATACAACATCTATCATGACAGCATCAAAGTGGCCTTTCCCATTGATTTCCTGTTTCTGTGTCACAGAGAAACAGGTTGGCTAATAGGCTGAGTTATGCAACAGCATGCAGCTGAAGGCTTTTACCCATAAATCCCTGCCAGTGCTCAACTTGAGGAGATTAAAGTTGAGCGAATGCCCACCCTGACAGCAGCACATGGACGTGGGTACTGCAGGGTCATTTCCAGTTATTTTTCACTCCGCCAGAATAAAGAAAAGGAGATTTGAAACTTTACTTTTGAGTTTTGACTTCTTACTCCAACCCAGGCAGATGCAGAATTAGGATTTTGTGTGTTTAAGGTGCAAAAAAATGCATGAATACAAGAAAAATGTGTGAAACAATGTACCTTTTTGTTTCTCCAGCAGCAGTTTCCTCTGCGATTAATTTGTAAAACTCAAGAGTTTGGATGCTAATCACAAGAGAACTGAATCAACAGTCTGTAAAATCACTTGTGTTTGCACTCCATTATTCCTCAGAACAAACAGAAAGGAAATATTTGTTTATTGTCTCGTCTCCCGGACTCTGAATGCTGGGACAAACTGTTTTACTTGCTTGGTTAGGAGAGCTTGCCTTCTGTCTCATAATCCAGTTATTTCCTCTGCGTGTAGAAACTATATGACTGTGTGGAGGAACACCCTGACAATCTGGCTGCTGTATGTCTCTTTGTTCTGCGTCAGGTCGTCATGTGACTTGCAAAGGGAAGCACTTTATTCTGCTCTGTTGGCTCTTTTTATGTGTTTAAAGCTTCAGCTTTAATTAGCCTGTACGTGCTTCCCAGCATTCTGGTCCACATTAAACGCAGATGACTACCATCACTCTCGGCAAAGGCACCTGTCCCAACGTAATAAATTTGGATTTTTTATTAGCATCATTATTTTCCCCTGTGTCGTCAGTCTGCTCTACCTACAGCTCAGCAGGTTTCTGCTCAGCCGCTGCTTTGTGCCAAAAGATTTATTTGTATTACCTTGTTGGATCAGTTTTGTCCGACACACTTGGCTGAAACAGGAGCGACTGTTGTTCCATAGAGGGTCAATAACATGGGTTTGCAGTGTTGAACAGATCTAGACACCAAAAAAAGAAATCATATAGTGCTACTGTTGTCTGTCACAAGGCTTCTGTATTAACACATGGAAAGATTTGTTCTGTATCCATCATAAACTGAGCTACATGTTTTGGAAATCTAAAACTGACTAAGGTCATGAATACAGGTTTTAAATTTTTTAGTAGTTCCACATTTATTTATTTATTTTATAACTCTTAAATTCTAAATTCTTTTTTTCATTTTTACATGATAGTGCTTTTCCACATTGCCAGATGTAGAAGTCTGATACAGTGATACCTTAAATTATTTTATTTTATTTTATTTTTTTTGAAAAAGAAATAGTCAAATTTTTAGATATTCAGTCTAAAAGAATATTAGAATAGACACTGAGACACAAAGCCTGTGTTATTTGTGTGTTACTGTTAAATGTAAACAATTTTTAATAATAAAATTTGTTTAAAAACCCACATTCCCAGACAAAAATACAGAGTATCTCAGAGATACTGAGGCTGTAAAGAGTCGTAGTCATCCATGTCAAGGCTGATAGTTCCAGTAATTTCAAAGGCACTTGGATTTGCCATGTTTTCCCCCTCAACTCTGAAGCTTTGTCACTTCTGTGGCCTGATGGGTATTCCCTAGGATGGAAACAGAAACCTCAGAAAGTCCCTTTAGAAACCTGTGTGTTGTATAGCAGGCTCTACATGCAGTTTTTATTACTATTAGTTGACTTTAAGGCTGTTATTGAAAAAACAGGTATGCTCAGTCTCTAAATCAATAACCTCTGCCCCAGTGCACAAAATGACCCCAAAATACTATATTTGCATAATAGTGATGGTGTTTCTGATCAATACCAATGATGAATTATTTCTTACTGTGTTTTGCATGAAGGTAACAGAAACTTTCCTCTCTTCCCTCTCCTCAGCCAGCTATTTTTGGGACATTAACCAATGAGAGAGCACGGTTTGACAACAGACTGGTGAGTCACCTCCATATGAACTTTTTCTAACGGAATAACAACACTCACAATGTCAGGACGTTTGGGTCTTGAGGGTGTAAGGGTGACGTTGGTTTTAATTGAAAAACCTCAAGTAATGGGAATGTTAATTAACCTAAAATTCCTGAGGATAAATATTCCCAAAAGCAGCAACAGATGTCTGCATTACTCTGTGTGTGCATGTGTGTATGGGTGTGTGTTATTGTTTTCAGAGTCTACCCTCTAAATATGGTGGAATGTGACTTTTTGTTAATATTAATACATTATGAAAGTAACGTCCTCTTTCGGCACAATTCAAGCATTCCCCTGCATGACAGATGGCAAAAATCTTGTCTCTTTGTTGACGATACCACGTTCAGACAGAGCACAAAGATTTCCTTGGTGTTTCTGTTATTGTGAAATGCAAATGGCGATGGCAGACGCCACAGAAAGCCAATTAACCAGCAACAAAGGAAATTATTAAGCCACCCGGTTGTTTGCCTGGCTAGATCTATCGGAGAAAGGGAATCTCTGGTGAGCCTGCGCCAACTGGCACGTCTTATTTAATTACTTAGCCCAGCGGCACCAAATGAAGCCGGCAGATTTATGGATTCGTCCATTTCCCATTTATCAGAAAACAATAAAAGCGTCCCTTTATCCTCTGTCTCCAAAGCACCCTTGGGCCCTGTGACCATTAAGCAGGAGCTCTCTGCTCTGACTATAGGCCTCTGCCTTTTTGCAGTCTGGTCTAAGTAATGGATTGCAGCAGGTGTGGTGGGCGGTCCAGCGTTAATTCACAGGTACAATATGTATTGGAGCTGATCATAAAAGACAGTTTAAACGCTTTGAGAACGTGAAGAGCCAAATTTGGTCCAAGTCCAGAGTGGATTATTGATGTTTGGTGGCATTTTGTTCTGGTGGAATGTGTCCAAGTTTTTTCAGCTGCTCAGAGGAACAAAGTTTCCATTAAGATGTGAATGGAGAAAGACGCTTTTTAAACCAAACCAGGTTAAACCAGTATGTGGCCGATAACTGCTTTTCATTAGAAATATATGCATTTCAGAACTGGAGATAAAGCTGCGTTTATAAATATGCTGATTTAAACAAGACTAGACTTGAACATTAAGAATTTCAATTTAGCTGTTGTCTTGTGTTAAAGACCTGTCAATCAGTCGTGTTTCACGCTGACGTACACGCTCTAACAGCCATTTAATTGGGTCTTTAAAGGACATTTTTGTATTTGTTTGTTTTTTTTTTGGCCACAGAAGTTTAACATATACATACATAATTCATAGTATACATGGATAATTAGCAATTGGTATATTTCACGACTGGTCTAAAATAAGAATACAACCCTGTTTTTTACTGTGTTTAGACACATCACTGATATTAACAAGTCTTAAACCTCAACACAAAACAATCACTTACATCCACTTTCTGTCTTGTTTATGCGTAGATTAAGACTCGTCAATTAATTTTTGAGAGAAGCAAGTTCCACTCCTGTGTTTTGGGAACCTTGGCCCTCAAACTGTGGGTTTAAAAAGCTCCTATTATGTTCATAACACTCTTTCACAGGCTTTTCTATCATGCAGCACAAAAGCAGGGGAATTACTAATCACTTGTGTTTTGAGAACCAAATCCATTTTAAATTTATTACAAACACCAAATACCTTTCAATGTCACAATCTGACATTTTGACTGAAATGCTTCCATAAAATTAATTTGTGAAACTAAATTTCCAGTTCATATATTGTTGGTTCCCAGTTTGGGATGTTGACAAGAGTCAAAAGGTTATTTATTTAACAAGATAATTTCATTTCTTGTCTAACCCTCTCCAGTTAATGCAGCCTTTTTACTGAAGTGGTGGAAACAATATGGGCTGAAATTCATGAGTTGATGTGGTTTTAAAAGAAGCTAAAAAAAAAAACCCTGTCACTCATCACCCCGCTCTGCATGTGTGCACTCATCAGGGGGTCACAAATCAGACTTTTTAGGGATCACGGGCTAAAGCTATTGAGAACCACCACACAACATTAATGCCAGGCTTTCTTTTTACCCGGTTTAAGTCTTTTAGATGATCCACTCAGGGCTCATTTCCCCTTTTCCCTTAAAAACTGTGAGGTTAGGTGAGGTTTCCTCTTCCTCCCTGACCAAAATCCCCTCTGGATTTTGTGTCGGCCTCAGACATGTGAAGGCCCAGGTGGAGCAGTGGCAGGCGCTGGCCAAAGATTATGCTAACGTTATGGAAACTGAACAATAGGACTCTCTGTGGGATAGTCAGCCAGAGAAGACAGCCGCCATGATATCACTGCAGACGGCTTAACTCTCATGCATCACGGGTCTTTGTGGGATTAATCTAATAATAAAGCCAGAATTGTGCCTAAATCCTAATTGATTTTTTTTTTCCACCCACACAGACATTGTACTCATCTTTGAATAGTGGATAAATCCGACATGCAGCTGCATCTGAGAAGTAGAACAAGGATGAGGACTATCATTTTCCACATTTTGTAAAATAGAACAGGAAAGAAAAAGCCTTCATTTTGCAGTCTTGCTGTCAAGATGTCCTCAGAGGTTTTCTTCATGTTGTGTCCAGAATCAATATGCATTCAAACACAAAGTAACTTGCAACAAAATCTAATAAGGAGCCTGACATGAATAAGACTTTGATGCTATTGCCATTAACTTGATGACTACTGTAATTTAATGACAGACAGTTGAGAAGCTCTTTGATTTTAATTAAAGATGAATAAAGAGATGAATAAAGCAGCACCAAATGGCTTATATTGGATCAGAACCCTTTGACCGTTAATAGGGATGGGTTTCCCATGACAACGACAGCAGGATGCTGACTGAGGAGGCAAATGCTGTGAATTTTAATGAAGGTTGGGTTTTGGTTGCCAGTTGAGTGTCTCCTATTAAATCAGGTAGGAGCTGTTTACAGTCTTTTACTGTTAATAGTCAATTTGTCTGAGAGGAGAGTTGTTCTGACTAATGTATAACACACATGACATATGGATAACGTACGCTGTAACTATACGGTTGTCTTTGTGTCTTTGTAATCACACTATAGGAGTTAGGGCTGCAACTGATGATCATGTTGAATTAAGCAGTGAAGTGTTGATAAAACGATTCTGTCTATTGTCCATTTAGCAGCCTCTCTGGAGCTTTCAGTCATACTGTAGAATATTTATGAGCACTTCCCAGTTATTTTCCCAGTTTCCCAAAATAAGATGTTCAGATTTTCATTTGCTTTAAAGTTGAGATTGAAAGTTCTTCCTTGACCTTGGAAACAGTAGTTGACAAACAGCTCAAAAACCTCAAACCACAAGATTATCACCAATGTTAGGAGAGTCACAGAGTTAGCTATCGAAATTAATACCACCCTTATGTCTGTGGGTTAGCAATTAGCCTAGCTTAGCATAAAGAGTGGAACTCTGAACATGCCTTCTGCCACATCTAGAATTAACACAATGGATCTTAATCTTCAGGCAAACAGAAATGTAAAAACCTTTTCTTTTTTTTTTACTTTTTAACTTTAGCTAGTCTAACAGAGACAGGCTAGCTGTTTGCCCCTGCTTCCAGTCTTCCAGCTAAGCTAAGCTAATGGCCTCTTGGTTCTTGCCCCATACTAAACATGCAGACATGAAAGTGATTTTCTCATCTAACTGTCAGTTTACTGTATTTCCCAAAATGGAAAACAGTACCTTCAAATGATAAATCGATTATCAGGTTTGTTGTCAACTCATTGCTTCAGCTCTAATTCTGATGTGATTGCTTCCAGTTACAGGATTGTTGGTCAGTCTGTGAGGCTTCCCTGCTGCCAAAATACATTTACACGCTCGCACTCATAGCTCATTTTAACATTTGGTCTTTTCACCCTTTGTTAATGTCACAGACCCAGAACATCCCTTACATAACTCTAAGCCAGACTGAGAAAGGTATGATCAGTATGTGGCACATGAACGATGTGTGTTTAACTTTAAAATCCAGGGTGGTTGCATAAGCCTGGTATAAGGGCACTGGTTATGTAAATGTGTTTCTCAAAAAAAAATAAAAAAAATATCAGAAACCAAAGTGCGTTCCTTCAGAGGCCTGATCATCCTCCAACATCAGCAACCCACTGCTGGGAGCATGGACGTGGGCCAAGGCCAGAGTGCTGAGTTTTTCCTCCTCGTCCATTTGTGTGTGTGTTACAAATTTGGTAACAGGAATAAGCCAAGGGTGGATTAAAGTACGTTGACTGTCGGCTAAAGTAATGCACCCAGGATACTGGACCTCATCCTGCATCAGCCAAGGAGTCATGGTTACAACATACAAACACACTCTATGTTTACATGCAGTCCAGTAAACCAGTAATTGTGTTAGTTCATGGCTTAATTCAAATGTCATGACCTCATATAAACAGCATGGTTAAGTTAGTGTCATTGAACTGGACACAATCGTATCAATTTGCTTTTTTCTCATTCATTTTTTCATTTCTGTTACGCATTAAAACAAATGAGCAGCTCAGACCTGCTGTTGTAAACACAACACTGAGTTAAGGCTCACTTGTTAGCAAGCAGTTGCCTATTTAAACATCCAGAAGACACAGAGCAACATTAGCATTCAGTTTGGAGTTGTATTTCTGGTGACTTGAATAATGTAAGTCCTGTTTTCGTTCTCCTTTTAGCTCTGTTTTGGTCTCCACCAGCCTCTGAGGGAAATATGTGACTTATTAGCTGCTAAATGCTCCAAGATGTCTGTCTTAAACTGCTGCTGTGGGAACAACAGAATTGGTGATAATCATTTTATGATGTCCAACACTATGAGTCACTCCTTTCACATTAGCTATAGTAATTTCATCCATCCGTAATGCCTAAATATTAATTAGAGCAGCTTTAAATTCAGATTGATTTGAAAAGTCTGATGCCAATAAACAACTTGTACATATTTCAAGAGTCTGCTAATTGTTTTCATAACACATTGAATAGAAAGGAAGCCAATGGATGCCTGAAACAGTTCAGACTAGATAGAATTAACTAAAATACAGCAGCAAATGGGTTAAAACATGCAGAACTATATGTATGGTCCTTTAATGTTTCTCTCAGTTGAGCTGTCAAAGCTGATGAACAGCACAGACGCAGACAGCTGTCTATACAATACTGGAGAGCATGACATCAACATTTTTGTCGAATTGGACATGTAATCTTGTTAGAGCCCACATGTGATAAGCACCATTTGGAGGACAGATTATTCCAGAGCACGATACAGTACCACGAGTACTGACATTTTAACATGGGTGGTCCCAGTAGGAATTAAACTCCTGACCCAAGCTGTGTTAGCGACAGGGCTCCACATGGCACCTAAGTGCCCACCGATGAATTAATTATATTAATGGCAGATGTTCATAAAGTCACAGTAATGTCATCTGGTTTGCTTCGTATCCCCAGAGTTGCTCCACAGCTCAGTGTCAGACATTATCATCCTCTCTTGTCAGTTCGAAAAAGAAAGGCGGCACTTACACTGGTGTTTTCCGAGGAGACACAAACATGTTTTTGAAAGACCAAGACCATCTGTACTAAACAAGAACTTATCCAAGTTCTGGAGCCAAACTTTAATCCATGTGCTCTTAATTAACCCAGTTAGCTGGACCTGTACTGGGCTCTGACCACCAGTATAATCAACATTTATATACTTTTCAAATCAACAGTGCATCTCAGATATTCTCAGCCCACTAGACCTTCAGAGTTAGGTCTGCTTCTGATTATTTGCAGAATTAAATCCAGTCATGTTTATGCCAGTTTTGCTGTACATGTATGTAACCAACTCTCAGAAGTTCAAAGATTCATTAGGTCCTTTTAAATTTGTACTGAATATTTATTATTTCATTTACACTTGTTTTTACTGTTTTCTTTTTGACTGCTTTACTGATATTATCTAATTTAATTTCATTCAGTTGATTTCTGATCTGTGTCTTTCTAGGGGTTCACATTTGCAATCTTTCAGCTGTCTATGAATTTTAAAAACCCCATCTTGTTTTTATGCCTCTGTGATAGTCGTGACTCAAAGATTGATTGTCAGAGGTCAAAGGTCAAGGTCATTGTCACTGTACAAACACTGTTTTGGCCATAACTCAAGCATTGATACACTAATTATCACAAGATTTCACACAAATGTCTGACAAGATAAACACTTTTCTGGCCGTTATTCAACACATGACTCAGGAACAGAAGGACAGACTGTGGCCATATTTTCTGCAACTCGACTGGTTGGTGGAGGCGAACAACCACAAGCCGGTGATTCTAGTTTCCAAAGTGGGCTATGATTGACTGACTGCGTCACCAATGCAACAAAAAAGATAGAGTGTAATTCTACTTTCCAGCTGCAAGTCCAAGCAGCTAAGCTCTGCGAGGCAATGCTGTGTGCAGTTTTTTTTTCCAATATGTGAGTCAGTGGGTGATATTTGCAGTTTACAGCGTGTTTGAGCTGCAGATATCTGCATGTAGCACCTTGAATCACCCAATGCATGAAATATGCTATGAAATACTGAACAAATAAAGTTATCTTGCCTGTATAGTGTACATAACCCCATGTTAGAAATCATGTTCTGCCGCCTCCTACATGTTGCTGCTGTATTAACATGATGTATGTGTGAATACATCTGCATGTTATCTTGAAAAAAATGTTCCCTCTTTGTCTTCAAACCCGAGCTGTGGATTAATGAAAGCTTTGACTTTGTGTCTTGTTTCTGTTCTCTGACAATCCCCCGTGAATCAAGTGAAGACCGACTGCAGACGTGTTGCGCGTCATCGCCTCTGAGCCTTATGTGTGTGTGTGTGTGTGTGTGTGTGTGTGTGTTTGATCTGTGGTAACCTTCTGTTGGCATCAGACTGGGCAGTGTCACACACACACACACACATGCCTTCTGATGTTATGTAACCTTGTCATAGCAGGCTGCTCGTCTCTTCACACGGACATACACACATAGATAAACACTGAGCCACGGGGATGAAATTAGCCGGCTGGGTAGCAGTGGGAATATCGGGTGGATCTGTTTGGATGTGTTTATTTTGAACGGTTAGCAAGCACGTCTCAGGGCCTGCTGGTCTTGTGATTATTAGTCATGGCCTGTACATTGGCCTCAAGCTTGACTTGTACTCTTTTTAATGTGTGTGTGTGTTAGCTCCTGCTGTGCTCATTTAATACCTGGTATTCAATGAGATGTTGTATAATCCTCCACATGCCTGTACGTTGAACTAAGGGGAGGAAGTGTCTGCCCTACATTTTATACATATGTGACGGCACACACACAAACACACTCACACTACATGTTCATCTGTGCTATAAGCACTGACTGCTCCCTCCATAAAGAGAACGATGACCTGCTAATGTCAAAATAGCGTAGGCTCTTCCTGGAAATGTCACTTTGTCCGGCTAAGTGTGATGATGTGTCATTCAGAAGAGAGTTAAATTTCAAGTGATGATTTCATTTAGTGTGTCACAATATGTCAGTTTAAAGTTCAGAATTAGGAAACATTCACATCATCAAACATAGATTTTTTCCTCTTTGCCTTGGAGCAGTTTGTGTTTGCTCGACTTGTAGCTCAAATCAGTCCATATTTCATTTTAGCTGTCTAACTCACTGCAGGTTTGTGGCCACACAACTAGCAAGAACTTCTCTTTAAAAATCACACAGAACATTTTAGATAACGGTTTGTGTTTTGCATATGCTCAGTGGAAAAAATGCACCTCCTAGTAAATCAGTCTATAGTCTTAAAACAAACCTGCTGACCAGTAAAGATGAGTAACGTGATCGTTATCTCTGGATATTTGTCCTGTGACTTCAGACGTTTGTTGCTTTGATGAAAAGCTGAAGGTGGATGTTTTGACCTTGACACCTCTGAACCAGTTCCTCCCACTTAACTTCCTGGCTTGAAAACAAAGGCTTCCACTCTGACCCACGACCTTTAGAGTCTTATCTTTGACCAAACACGTGCAGATGGCAAATGGTGATATCAAGAAAGATTTACCCAAATGTAGACTTTTAATTAGGAAGAATTGGAACTGGATGGTTGGTAGTTGCTGGATGTACTGTTCTGTAATTATTTTGCCTGCACTAATGAGATTTCCACCATTGTCTGATTCTTTCAAACCCCAACCTGTACAATGGGAACCACACCATGGTCTGGGTATGACAGGTGTAGCTGATAAGGTCACAGGATAATTAAAGAGATGAGAAAGAAGAAAGTAATGATTAAATTAAACATATTCATGTCTTCCTTTTTGTCTAATTCGCAGTAATTCACCTCCTGTTGACGTCCTCAGTGACAGAGGGTCCAAATTACTACGCTGGCTAATATTCTGATTTGCGCCTCTCTGCCTCCCCTCCCCCCTCTCCAAATCCAGTAATCCAAGAGGAAATGAAATTGGCTTAGTGACTTTTCCGACCTGTCTGGGGAGGGAACGGCACACAGGACTCCACTGAACAGTTTAAGCTGATTAACCCCAATAAGGAGGGTTATCTTATTAAAGCTTGACTTTAGAGGCTGTGCAGGTTGGTTGTATGAATATGAGTGAATACAGGGAGTTCATTAACAAATTCTGTCTCCAAAAATTCTTATGTAACCTCTGGTTTCAGCTCAAATTCTAGAAATGTCTGATAGGATTTGATGATACAGCACAGTAGACATATTTTCAGCAGCCTACTTTATCTGTTATTTGTGCTGGATAGTTGACCAAAGATATTATTTCACATATTTATACTGATGAACAGCAGCTCTTTTTTAAAGACACAGATGTTTTGCAAAGTCAGAAACTTAAGAATTGGATTGAGCAAAGCTCTTATGTAACAATGACCCAACTTCTTAGTACAGACTCTGCTCTGTCTCATGACGCAGGATCACAAAGTTATCTTGATATATTTACTCAGTAAAACCTGTATTGTTGAGGTCATGGCAGAAAGAAACAGCAGCTGTGCCATCAAAGGTAGTTTCTCTTCACAACTTTCCAACGTTTTCATTTCAGAGTCGACTGCAGCTCTGATGTGATGCCTCCATGTGCTTATTTGCATCTTGCAGAAATGTAGCATCAGTTTCTGAGGACACACACACAGATATTGCTATGAAGAAACACAGGATATGTGACTGCTAGTCTTAGTATTAAAACGTAGCTTTTTCTGTGTGTTTTGGCCTTTCATCCACAGGCAAACTGACCTTTTGCAAAACTCGCTCCAGGGCGAAGATTTTCAGGAAATCCATTTTCAGTGTTGACGTGCTGTTTTTGGCTTCAATGCACCGCTGTTATTAGCTTACCAGAAGTGATGATAACTTTTTTTGGGCTTCTGTTTGGCCAGCATGGCTTGTTGTTACTGTTGTATCACTGCCTGTTGGTTTTGGTAGGATCCTAACAGCACTCGACAGCGTGTTTTACACAGCGTGGAGGTTTTTCTTTAAAGAGGAAAACTCCTGATTTAAAAAACATCTGTGTACGTGTGAACTAGGCCTTAGTTGAGTAGTCTGAATGGAGCTAATGTTGTTCAGATGTTGGTATCTGTGTCAGAAGCAACAGGCAGCACGTTAAAGGTGCAGATAATTGGATTAATAAAGAAGGAGCTGACTGTGGTGGTAGTTTTAGGATTATTTTGATACATGGAGAAAAGTAATATACATTCACTAACATACAAAGGTTTTTTAGGCTTGGATCCATGTTAGCTGTGAGCTTACTTCAGTTTCAAACAGAATTTACTTTGCAGAGTTACCCTCCCTGTTCTGTGAAAGATAAGGAAGAAAAACTGAACCAGTGACATTGAGGCAGTGTTTGTGCCTGAACACACAACACTGTACAACTTCCTGTAATACCAGACTTCCTTTGATAATCATTGGAACTGATGCCAGCATCAGACACCTCTAATTATGAGCAGTCACAGTGGTGTGGTAGAAACAGTCAGGGTAATGAGTTTAGGCAGTGATCCGTAAGCTCTCATATTAGTCAGCTGACATTATGGGGTTTGGTTTAGTTTTTTTTCCCAGAATCTCTGCTGTATGTGACATTATGCAAAGAAGGGAGAGGATTCCTGAAAAACAAACACAGCTTTAAACATTTGTTTGATGTATTTCCTGCAGTTTTGTATGATAAAAGCAAGTGGTAACAACATAAGGAAAAAAAGAAGTGCACAGAGTAACTGAAAGACAGAAGCAAAGAAAGGATGATCCCCACAGAACATATTTTTGCACAAAAAACAACAAAAGAATCAATCAGGAGAAAGGTACTATAGTGTAGCAGCAATGAAATATAAAACATGATATATTCACTAAGATACTGTATTTGACAAGATCTGAGTGGTCAGTAGCTTTCAAACAGACCATGAAATGCTTTTAGCTGTAAGACATTCTGAGTGTTATGAGTGCTGCTGCTGCTGCTGCTGCGTTGGTGGCATTTAATATGAGAGGACAGTTTAGGAGATACAGACAGATCAGTTTACATTATACTGTAGTCTGTATGGTCTTTGAGCCCTGTAGTCCACATGTTTTTACTCCTCTCTGACCAAATTGTCCTTTAGTATCAACAGCAGTAAAATGACGTCTGAAGGCCGAGGTGAGCAGGAGAAAACCAGCTCCTCTTATCACATCCCAGCACAAAGCCTCAGAAAACATTTTATATTAAATGTATGCATTGAAGATGCTCCAGGCTGCACTATGCATACATCAGCTATTAAACAAATGGAATTCCACATCAAATAATAAGCAGTTTGTCTTTGTTTGGCATTGTACTGTAAGGAGACACAAATCATATTGCTAGCCTCAAAGGAGGGGATTTTCTCTCTTATTATTAAGGGCTGGTTCATGTTTTATTCATGATAAATCCTGGCCTGTGGCCTGCAAAGGCTTTTTATTCAGTTAAGCGAGATTACATTTGTTAAGTCAGTTGTTAAATTGTACAACAGGATAAGGCTGTGTAAATTTGCACGCACTGTCTGGCACAACCGGCGTGGTTGTTGGCACGTCTGTCACAGAGCTCAGGGAGGGAATGACAGGACATGTGAGAGACTACAAATACAAGACTGACTCAGCCGATGTAGCAGCTAACTAATTATGTTGTCTTACAAATGTCAGAAAATAATGAAAAATGACAATTATAATTTAGCAGAGCCCAAGGCGACATTTTCAGCCCATAGTTCAAAACCAAAAGACATTCAGTTTGCTGTCACATGTGACAAAGTAAAGCAAGGAATTGACAAATTTTAGAAGCTGGAATTAAAGTGTGTTTTATTTTAAATCAATTGAAATGATTAATCAGTTGTCAAAATAGTTGCTGATTAATTTCCTGTCACTCAGCTGATTGATTAATCAACTAATTGTTGTGGTTCTACAGGAGTTCCTGATGGGTGGCAGTTATTAGAGGCAGGTTACATGAACATTTTACCATTATTTAAAACAGGTTGTTGTTGTGTTTGGTTAATAATATCACAGCTGTAGAAGCTTTTTGTTTAATGTCAGGAAAACAAATTCAAATAAACTCTTACTGAACATTTTAAAGATGCAACATTTTACTACTCCTGCAGATTAGTCGTATAGAACTCATTTCTAGGAGACTGGGTTGGAAGGATAAAGAAAGTAGGATCATATGATGTTGTAGATATATCATTTATATATATATATATATATATATATATCATAAAGCCTTAGCACTCCTGCTGCAAAGCTAAAAATACCTAAACTGAGTCTAATGAGCTGCATCTCAGCTCAACAAAAGCAGAAAACAAATAGTTTATTTTAACCAGTACAGATGTTATTGTCTGTGCAGTGGTGATACAGTCACTGTACCTCTGACATTTTGCCTCTGAGCTGTATTATTTTTGGACTGAACACCAGTGTCTCTCTGCCAGGTAATCAACTGTAACAACTGGATCTACATCAGATAAACTGCGTACATTTTCTGCAGCGCTCTAATGTTTTTAATCCTGTTTGGTTTATCAACAAACCATAGTGATCTCACAGCTGCCAAATTGCTTTGCTCAGAGCTCCCAGAGGTGCGAACATTTTTTTCACTTTTTTTTTTTTTTTATGATTTTTGGCAGCTCCACAAAATGCCAAGCGGGCTGCTTTCATTGATTTCTAAAGGTCAAGTGAGCAGTTGTTTGCAGAGGCGTAATAAGAGCGATTGTTTTCAGTTCTCTGATCCAGAGGGCTGCATTGTAAAGCTGCCAGATAATTAATGACTGAGTAATTAGCAGGTTTATTGTTTGTGCTCATCCATTATGTCACTGCAGGTTGACTGTTCCTTTTTCACTGTGTTTTGATTGACAGGACATTTTGCAGGGGGGCTTGGATTACGTGTGTGTGTGTGTGCGTGTGTGTGTGTGTCTAATTTGCAAACCAAATCTACAATCCTGTGAATCTTAATAAGAAGGAGAGGTGGGGGGTGGGCTGCAGAGCGACTTCTACCTCAGTGACGGTGTAAGACTAAATTTGAAAATCCCTCTTTCAAAATAAAACACTTTATTTACAGTAAATGAAAAATGGAAATATAAATCAGGTACATATAGTGCACAGAGTAGCGTTAGCAAGCGATCATCTCAGCAGCCACAGTTCAGTGTAAACACACACCCACCATCACAGATGATCTGGTTCTGAATCGACACGCCGGCCCAGTAAAGTTGGAACTAGCCGTTGTAGCTGGCAGGCAGCGGTTGGTTGAACCCGGTCGCCTCAGTGAAACACAAAGACCAGGCACAAATGAAAGGGTTGTGCTGCTGTATGAGATCCAGAAATACTAATTATATCCACTGTTGTCTGATGTTGCATTCCCTCCATCACAGCAACAACAGAAACACTTTAATCCTGACATTGTGGTCACTGGCTCTGTGGCCGTGCTCTGCTGCTGAACCTGGAGCAGAGGTGTGTTTATGGACATCCAGGACAAGCCAACATCGGCTCGTCATGAATGTCTGAAACAAAGCCTTCAGCCCAGACTGAAACCTGGGCTCTTCTCTTGCAGAGAGTGTTTTTACTTCACATGACTTCACATAAAGTCTTTGAATAATTTGCCATTAAAACAAATTAGGGTAAGTAATGCAGTGTAGCTGCATTGTGTTTGTTGTCAGTATTTTGTATCTGATTCAAGAGGAAAACAAAAGAGACCAGATTCTTTAATAACAACTCCCATATGGACTCATAAGTGGCATATTTTGTCTCCAACAGTCCATCTGTCTGAACTGCTGAACAACTCCACAATACAAATAGAACACGACAACACAGGCAGAATCTAATATTTTAGATTTATATTCACTTTTTAAAAAAGATTTTGGGTACGGGTGTGTTCTGAAAAGTCCACTCAGATGTTGGAGTCTCCTCCAGCTTCTCCTTCTTCATCTTCTTCCTCAAACCAGTGCGGGTTCTGAATTTTTTCCAGGCTGAGATTTTCCTCTTTTTCTTGTCAGGCTTTTCTTCAAAGCCTCTGATCTCTTCCAGCAGCTCAGAAATCTGTGAATCATGGAGGGAGTCCGTCTTTTCGTCTTCTCCTCCTGCTCGTCCACCTCGTCCTTCTGCTCTGACCTCTCCTCAGACTGGAGCTTAGTGTCCAGCTCCTGGTTAGTGGAGGGCTGTTCTTTCAGTTTTTCTTTCAGCTCCTCCACCTCTTTTAAAAAATAACTCCTCTTTGTCAGAAGCGTTTTTCCTCAGCGATCTCCTGTTGAAGCAGAGGATTCCTCTCCGTCTGCAGCTGCTTTATTTCAGCTGCTCTGACACCCACGTTTCACCGTGTCTCTTTGTTCTGGTGTCAAAGAAAAGATAATTTGAAATCTGAATTCACTGAGTGATTCCTCTCGGAGTCATTTCAGGATACGGCAGTATGAGACTTGTGTATATTTGTATGCCCCCCCTCTTACCACACAAACTCTTATTTGAAGTCACTGAGGCCTGTTCACAGTGATCCAGATGTTTCTGGCATTCGCCTTCATTAATATTCACATGACCTCCAGCTGAACTCCACTATTTGTTTAAATATTGCAGAGCCAGAGCAGATATTTATTTACAGCTTTGGAGGGAAACCACGCGTCTTCAGTGACATGAAAGACACATCTCTGTCAAACAGCTCTGCTCCACACCAGGAAGGAACTGACATCTTTCTCCTCAGTGCGATTACTCAGAGGAGCTTTATGTTTTTGGCGGAGAGTTTAAAGAGTGGAAGCCGCAGAGATGAAGCAAATTCAAACCTGTGAAAGCAGCGTGAAAACACATTAGTGATGAACTTATGAACTCCTACATGATTCCCATGTGAGTTTCTAATCTAACAGGGTCGATCAACCAAATCATTCATCAAAGGTGTTTTTTTTTTTAATTGAACAGCAGCTGCAAAATATAAATCACGACTTAAGATGTTAAAGTAAGTTATTAATCACTAACAAGCTCCCTGGTTAGCATAAAGATTTGGCACTCAGGCACAGTGAATAATATTACATGATAAAATGTGTTTTAGCTACATACACACAGGATCTGAATCACCTGGGAAAACCCAGTTATTTGGAATAATTGATCTTATTTTGGTTGAGGAGTCCACTGATGATACTAATCTCTCTTATTGGCTGTTCATTTCTTTTTCATCTTCTTGAGACTTCATTTGTTTGCCATGAAAAAAAGGAATCTGCAGAGGATGGTTCTGATGGTTCAGATTTTCATCTGAGATTTTCATCTTAAAGCTACAGTGTGTGTTCCTGATATCAAACTCGTGCTAGAAAGAGACTCGACAGCAAACCAGCAGTGCACTCACATATTGATTGACAGCCCTGAGGTCCCACCCCCTGACTTTGGCCTTCTCTGGCTGGTTTGAAGGTCGAGGCTCGCTCAGAAACTTCAGAGGGGAATATCTCTGCGCTGACCACACATGACCACATATGACAACAGTGCATGTAATAGTCAGAACATTTGGCAGCAGCTGAAACTTACATGCCAGAGGATGTTTACATACCACTGATATGAGCATCCTTCATGCACCGCGTCCACTCTGTCCTCACATGCCATGAGTGAAAGTGGAGTCTGGTGATAGACTGTATGATCTCCATATAGAAACACTGGTTCTTAACAAGAAAACTGGTCGTGTCGAGATTATTGATGTATTTTTAATGCACAGTAGCCTTTTCAAACTTTATCAGGAATAATAGCTTGATAAAAGAGGGAAACTCTAAATCATTATCTGAGGTTAAATTCACCAAAACTTATCTACTGCTGTATTTTTGTCTGTAACACAAGATAAACTAAAATAATAATGGTTATAAATCTAGGTTTTAGTTCCCTGTTACGTCCCATTGACTGCACAGAAAAAAATCATCACATTTGTATCACGTCTGCTGGGTTGTATGAATGTCAGTCGCTTTATAGAACTTCTGGCACATTTCTGTGTGTGCTCATAACTCGTCGTTTTCTCTAGAATATGAAAGGAAGTCTCATGTAACACAGACGCATGACAGAAACCAACACTTCAGACAAACAGAGCACCATTTCTATGTTAATGCTCAGTGACTTTACAAAGGAAATGCGCAGCTGCTGATGTCTTTTAGTAAGTGACGCAAGAAAAGTTGAATATCTTTGAAATTCCATTGAATGAGGACAGGGAGCAATGCCAGAAATATGTTGTTGGTGATGAACTTCAGATTAGATTTGCCGTCTGAGGAGGAGAGAGTATCTGTCAACTACTACTTCAAAAAAACACCAGCAGCAGCTCCGAGGTTCATCTCATTCCTGACCCTCGTCTGGCTGAAGGTCCTCAGTAAATTCATAAACAAAAGAGAACTGACAGAGAGTTTATTTGTTGGAATACATTCAGAACATTTTTCCATGTGGTGAGTGTGTATGAGTAGCTTCTTCCTGACAGGCTTAAGCTTGATTTATGCTTCTGTGTACGACTGACGCGGAGCCTATACAAGTGGCCGTCGCTGTCGTGAGCATTTGTGCACTTGTGAGTCTGTGTCGCTCTGCATTTACACCACTGGAACGTTAGCTGGCGATGGGGTTTCTGTGCTGCTGTGTTCAGTTTCCTCATGTTCTTCAAACACTGGCGATTGAAACTGAGAGGATCACGTTGAAGTTGGAGCTAATAAATGTTGGAACAAAAGTTGCTTTTACTGAAATTACTGCATCTCAGAGAAGAGGTTTACTCCAGACTGTCTCCTCTTTAAATACCAGGAATAGAATAAAATATCTGTCCACGCCTCACCTTTAATGGATTTGAGATGTTAATAGACTGTATATGATTGTGTGAGAGGCACAGAGGCAGGGGAAAACACAGAGAGAGAGAGAGCAGGAAGAGATTTAGTCATTTCCCAAACCTCTAATAACTCCCTTAGGTGGGCTGTGGTGAGAAAAGTGCACCGTCTGCCTCCACAGCAGAATGAATAATGGAAGGGTTTGTGTGTGTGTGTGTGTCCGCAACCCACCACACAATAATGATAATTGACCAATTAGATGGCGGAGAGAAGCATAAACACCTGGGGCTCATCCAGAAAGGTGAAACATTACAGAATAATCAGACAGAAACAAGACGAGGATCCAGTCAACAGTGTCTTCCTTTTTGTCAGGTCATCAGTAACGTCAAACCTTCCCCCACTATCACAGTTTCACTGAGCAAAGTGACATTTTACTGTTTATAAAATATCAGGGTTCACTTCACTCAGCTGGCACTGTGTAATTTAAAAACATGACATTTTTAAGAGATCAGAGCAGACCTGATGGATCAGTTTTACATTGGTTCCATTAAGAGCAGTGATACAAGTTTAACCTTAACCCCTAACGCCAGCAGCCCATATCTTTAAAGTCAGATTTCATATAGAAAAAACTCTTGCTTGAACATTCACCAAGAACTTTTTCTTGAATATATTTAAATCCCTCATCAAATTTGCATTTTGTTGTTTTTGTTACAGCCAGTCAATGTATATGTATGTAGTGAAGTTAGCATGCACTGCTCACAGTTTGCACTCAGTACGGTTTGAAATGTTGATACCAGTGCAGATCCAATGCAATATTACACATTATGTTATCTGAGAAATATAAACAAGATTTTTTCACTTTTCAAAACTTTTGCATTTAGCAGAGGAGGTTCTCCAGTGTCTGTAATGTGGTCTAAACAGAAGCAGTGATGAAAAAAAAACTTCCCATAAATAATTTACTCTCTGTTGGAAAAAATATTCATTTATATCAGGATCTAGCTGATCAAAGAAAAAGGAAACAGGCAAATCTGATGGAACATTTGATGCCAGCTTTCAGTACTTGACTAATAACAGCACTAATAAAGTTTTGAGATTAAGTAGTTCAGAATACAGAATGTGTCTGTGTGAAAGCTCAGCCTCTGACTGATCAAGAAACTTCCAGACCACGCTCTGCTTTTCTGCTTATTTCCATAGACTCATAAATGGGACTCAAAATGAACATTTTTAACTTCAACTTAAGTTGAAACATTTCATCTCCCACAGACACATCTGGGCCTCTGAACTCTGAGTCCTGTCACGTCTTTGCATTCACTTTATATGCAATCATGCCACCTTTAAAGTTTGCATTCAGTCTGAGCGTACGTTAAGAAATGAAAGCTGGATTACTTTTAGCACAGATGAATAAATGATGTCTGACTGTGGAAAAAAAAACCTTGCAATGAGCTGCAGACTGGTTCAGGAGCTCAGTCCTTTGAAGAACACGGAGCCGAGTGGGATGAACTTGTACCTGTTCCTCCAGCACCTCCTTACATGAGACGATCAAACTACACCAAGGCCAAAAAACTGCAGTTTGTCACTTGGAAGTTGTCCTCAGTACATGCCAGTGACGAACTGGATTTCATAAGTTTACAGTACAAGTTGTGACGTATCATTCCACCACACAACGAAGCGCTTCCTGTTATTTACATTCTGCAGTGGATTATGGGATACTGAAAGCTGCATTTCTTGGCAGGAGAATCTGAAATGGAGACAAGCCTTGTTGACATTTTCAGTCTTGAAATGCAGTCTTCACAAACATAAAGATTCATGGGAAATGTATTCCTGTTTTGACAGAAATGAATACTAACAATATCACCAGGGGTTTGACAGTAGCAGCCAATCGTTTCCGCCGTGCTGACATTTAAAAAAGAAAGACATCTTGCCCTGCCATACTTCGCTGTGTACCACTGAGCAGTTCCACTGGAGCAGTTGATAATGAAGTGCCTTGCTCAGAGGCACCAGCGCAGCAATAGTTAGTGACAGAGAGTTTGTGATTCACTTTGCCTCCTTGGTTTCAGCTGGTCAGGGATTTAAATTAGTGACCTTCAAGCCCTCGGTGGTGACTGACAGCCTCTAAGCCCTGTGCTGACACCACTATTGTCAGAGTGTGCTTTGATCCCACAGGACCAAGAATGCATTCATGAATAACGCAAAACCTGCCTTCCAATACCAAAATGTCCACGGCACTTCTGCCGGAGTGTTTTTATTAACAGACTGCAGCAGGTACAGTTCGTTTTCTGTCTTTACCCTGGATCTCTGCTGTGTGTTGGTACTTTTTCCCTCTTCCCTCTGTCATATCCTGCAAAGAAATACATGAAGCTTCTAAATTATTTTATATCACTTCGTCACTAGATAAAATGTAGATGCTGAGATGTTTTAGTGGATAAGTTAAAACTTTTATCTGCTGGAGCTGCTAAAGGTAAAGTTTGGGGATTTGTCCTCCAAAACAATGGACCGACAGGCACTGTAACTCCTAGAGCCAAGCTGCTAGCATGGCTAAAAACATCATAATGTCGCACTATATTATTTTGAATATCTACTATTTTATGTGTTTGGTCTGACACTGACTTCCAGCCTTTAAGTCCTGCTCCTTTGTCATAATCAAGTGTAAAACATGATGTGACAGTCTGCTAATGTGAGGTTTAGGTTTGGTATATTATGTTTCTGTATTTAATGCCGTGAGCTGCTCCTCAAAACTAATATTTAACGTCTTAGAAGATTGGAAGCTTTTGTTTGTGGAACGGTGTGTAAAGGCATGTTGTGTTTACACTACAGCTGCAGACAAATGAGAAAAAGTGAAGGCCATGGGTGGGCAAGACCGAGCCAAGTCAAACTGATCCGAGATGTCAGAGGAGTGTTTAGAAGACCAGACTCAAGACTGAAACTGTGCTGCACTGCTGAACTGTTACACAGTGTACTGCTCACTGGTGTGGAACTAAACAGCGAGACTGATATCTGTCTGACAACCATCCATCATACAGTGACCCACTGTGAGATGCAAACATGTCCCCTACATGTGACGTCCTACTTCATAACTGTGGCCTGGAAAAAGGGTTATATAAACAGTTCTGGGTCACACTGTGCAGGTTCAAGACACTGGTTATTTAATGGGCCTTTGATGGTAGCCATGGATGACTGAGAGCCTGAGGCACTTCCTCCTGTCTCTCAGAAACCCACTCGTCACATCTACAGATATGTTTGATGTGGGATGTGAAGATGTCAGAAGATCGTCTCTGATATGGAGCTGAGTTATGCAATGAGAAGAAGTGAAAGAGGTCATTGAGAGGGATTAGTAAAGGTCATTAACAAGGGCAAACAGAACTTATGAAATCATTGTGACTTTGAAATTGTACTCATCTACAGAGAGCTGTGCTTTTTCTGCACCATCCATCCACATATTAAATGTTCCAACTGCACTCACAGCTGGAAACTGCTGAGTACAATTACTAAAGCTGCAGCAGGCCAATCGAGGATTTAGTACCTTACTCAAGGGAAACTTAACAGTAGTGCTGAGGGGGAAATGAGCATTTCATAATTTTCTAGCCGCAGTTAGATTTCTCCGGCAGGTCAGTGGCGGCCCTGCAGTCCCCAGCCTGCCTCTCTAATTTTAGGCTACCGCTGCCCCTTCTGCAACCCCCCCACCTTATTTTTCTCCACACAGGAAGTGAAGTGCTTTTTTATTACAAACTCACAGCTACATATTCATCCCTTACTGTGCAAGCTCAAAATGCCACGGTTCAGCGTGCCTGGCCTTCGATGCCCCGAGGCGACGGTGGCCGTTTGATCTGCAAAGGCCACATTTGAACCTCCTGCTGTCGGCTTTAAGCACAATCATTCCACGATGCTGCTTTTGAAGAGCTGACCACAGCTGCTACCCTGCCAGAGGATCAGCCCGCGCTGTATGGGATGTTTAGTATGCATAAGATTCAGCCTGGTTCAGGGATGAGGATGCAAAGGTTTTTTGAGATGGTGGTTTCGCCAAATTAACATTCTTAACTTTTAATATAAAATAAACTCACAGGACAAAGGGTAATTATGTGAAAACCAAACCTGGTTTAATGGAATTTGAATCCCTTTAAATTTGAAATATGCAAACCAGTCAGAGGTGCAGGTGCAAATGAGTAAAACCTATTTTGGGGTGTGAAAACGAGGCAGTGCAGCAACAGTCTCCTACATCTTACACAGTTTTTTAATGATCTCGCAGCAGTGAAATTAAGTCAAATGTTCCAGAGCATGTGCTGTGTATTTCTCTTACTCGAATGGCGAGAATGCATGCAGTCCCCGTAACCCCATTCTGTCTGCCTGTGGAGGTTTTCTTACTTGTACATGAAACAGTGAGCTGTATGAAGATATTTACAGTAAGCTGAACAAGGGTTTATACTGTTTTTAAAAAACCTTTTCTACTGTTAAGACATTTCTATATAAAACTATGAGGGAAAATAATGTGTGAAGAGTAAAATCTGAGCACACAAATAGAATATAGAATAAAAATGAATGATGATACACTGTTGTGACTTAATGTGATGTGATTAGATACTTGCTGGGTGTGTAGTCGAACACAGAAACAGGAACATTTACAGCAGATATTTTATGATTTATGATTTAAAGATACTTAGACTTACACTTACATTAACACTTCAAAATGTCACCTTTCCTCAGATACTGTTTCACCCTGTGCTGACGGTCGGTTCGGTTTTCTAAACCAAGTAGAACTCACCATCGTCTCTTTCATCCTCCGTCTATCCAGGTGATGTTGACTGAGTGTGTTTGCTCCTCTCAGCAGCAGCAGCCTGCTTCACATTCAGACAGGAGGTGTTCACTCCTCAACACTGAGCAGCTCAGCACAGGAGAAATGTGCCACTGAAGGAGCACAATGAAATATCCTGACGCAAATTTCTATGATATTAAACATGAGGATGCACATCAAGGAGCTGGAGAGAAGTGTCACAAACAAGGATGAACAACAACAACATGTGTGTGTGGTGCAAAACAGTTATTTCTGTTATCGATTAATCTGCCAATTTATTTTTTGATTCATTAAAAAAACAACCGTCCTCGCTTCATCTCTTCAAATGTGTGAAACCCCAAAACATTCAGTTCGCTGTCAGATCAGCCGAAACCACAACTGAGACCAGACAAAGTTTGACATTTTGTCGTGTTCATGTCGCTTCACACCTGCTGGAGCTGTTGTTTCCAACTGGAGAGGTGATGATGATGAAGCTGAATCTTCAGATTACAGCTGTTTCCCTGTTGATCCTGAAGACCTGACAGCAAATGTTATATTTACATATTTTAGATTGTTGGAACATTTTCAGTCAAGGTTGAGTTTAGCTCTTTTATCGTCTTGAGCTTCTTGAGTCAACCAACGCAAGTTACACTGCTATTTTAGAACAATGTGGATTTTACAGTACATTTTAAATATGCCAATGCTTCTCAGAGAAAAGTAAACACATTTTTGTTCTCTGTCTTTACTGGATCTCCTTAATCAGTATTTGAACTGTAATCCCTGGTTCCTCTAACTCCCAGCTACTACAGTCTGATTACCTTATGAGTTGCTGCTTTTCTTGAGGATGACATTGAGGAGGCTGGGAAAACTTGGGGCTTGCCAGCGTGTGACTCTCTTACAGATCAAAAAGCCGGAAATTTCTTCGTTATGTAGGCAGCTACGGATGAGCTTAGCAGAGAAACCCAGTCACGCAAAAGCGGTATAAGGAGCACTCTACACATTGCCACAGGCAGTGGAGAGAGGGCATGAAGGAGACTTGGAGACTGAGGAAGATGAGGCTACCATTCTCTCTTGTGGAGAAGCAGAAGCTTCCCTGGCTTTGCTAGGGGAAGGACAGGATCTGATTCTGGTGAACAAAGAAGACACGCTGAAAAGACGAGAGAGGAAAAATATGACAAATATGGTGTAGTACCAGAACATGGATGCTCAACTCTCAGTCTCTCTCAACTGGGCTGCCTGTCACTGCATCTGAGGCTACGATCCAGTACGAGTGGCATGTGTCCCCATGTTGGAGAAGTGATGGTGAAATGGAAACCTGTGTTTTATTATTACACCTCTTCCTAACAAACATGAAGTTCACTTTAAATGATCCATAGGTTCCTTTCCTTTACATGGCGTGTCGTCGGCTCACAGAGCAGAACTGAGTTAGTTTTGTGTAAACTACCCGCATGTGAAGATAAAGATTCTGAAACTTTTTAAAGTTCATATTCCCAGACTGAGACTGAACCAAAGTTGAAGGACATAGGAGACAGTCAGGATTCATTTTTATGCTCTGCACCAGTTAGCAGGTTTCCTGTCCATCTCATTTCTGCAACGCCTGAAGAATTTTCAAATCTGTAGAAAATCAACTTGACTCAAGGATGAACTGATAAGAATTTGGTGGTCAAAGGTCATGTCAAGGTCCTGTTTTTGTCCTCTGAACGTTGATAACTCAGGGAATGCCTTGAGGGAATTTCTCAGATTTAGCAATAATAAACTGACTGGTTGGTGGAGGCATAAGGCGTAGGTGGTATTTCAGTTTCTTTTCTCTTAATCCAGTACCAAATCAAACCAGTTTGGTCCTGATATCAATTCAGATTCTTTTTAAAATTGTTTTAAAAAGAACATCAAAGCGCATATGAAGCAGAAAAATCTTGCAGTCTTACTAAAGTACTGCCATGTAAATGAAATGAAAAAGAGTACCGATGTTCTTACATTGACTTCTTTCTCCATTTTCTGTAGGACGCCAGTTTGTTTGTTTACAAATCCTTTTGGTGGAAAGAAAGTCTGCTACATAAAGTCTCCGTCTTAACATGTCCACCTATAACATTTATATAATATTCAACCATTAAACTATGATTCCAAATCAAGAATCTGCTCATGTATGATGTGATAAGATCAATATGGAAGTTTATTTGCCATGTGAAGAAGCACTCATATGGAGCCTTGATAATGAATGGGAGGCCCCGAGGTTCTCGTGACGGTGATGCATCATCGTGTTCCTGAGCAGCGCCTATTGAAGTCCGGTACCGGTGCAGATTGTCGCGCCGGAAGAACAACAACTTAATTGATGTGTACGTCAGACCTTCCCAGACGGTGAAAGCAGCTTCTTTTTGCTTTTCCTTTCATGAGAAGTTTGTTCTCTGTGAGTCAACTTCAGACAAACTTTCCCCCCACAAGGACGCGAGTATTGACTGGGCTCTCTTGGATGTGATAATCAGCCTGGATGTTCACCCAGGCAAACAGGGCGAATCTCTCAGTTTAAGACAATGGGATGGTTTCCTCTACTGCACTCCCACTTTGTGATGTGGGTTCATTTCTATACATTAAACCTTGTCTAACACACACACACACACACACACAGTTCTTTATGTGCAGAGACAGATTGTGGTGTGTGAGTGTGCAGTAATCCACAAGGATCATCCTCTCTGGTCTTTCTTTAAAGTGCTCCAGCTGACGATTATATAACCTACGAGGATTAACCTACCACAGAGAACAACATCTCCTCATTCCAGTGTCCTGTCGCACGCTCTAATCTTACATCACAGCCGCCACTTGACGCAGTTAAAATGCTTTGTCCTTTGGCAGAAAGTTGACAATATTCATCATCCTTAAAAAGTTTTTGTTTTTCTTCAGTAATGATTTGAGGTTTTCCAACCAGTTCACCCACAGCTTGTTTATTAGGTCCAGTTCAGTGGTTTGAATGTTTTTCCTGAACCTGTTTTGCGTGAATTTTCAATTTTGTGCCTAAAGCGTGTTCCAGAAATTTAGAACAAAATCTGAATTATTACAAACTGTATTTACATGAAACCCGATTTTTTTTTTGTAAACCGTGACATTGTATTACCACTTCGCTTTTCTACTGCAGAAAGTGTCTGTTAGTTTCACCATGACAGGCCTCACCAGGAAGGCCCCAAAATAAAAGACCACAGTCCTCAGTTCTAGACCTGACAGGGGCCTCAATGTCCTCGATACCAACTCCGGGTTGCAGTCCCAGCGCTTCTCTTTCTCACTTTTGCACAGGTTTGTCTGGTAAATATTTTCTCATCATCTGTGAAGCAGACATGTTGTAATCGTATGACAAATGACCACACAGTATTGTAGGAGTACGATTCTGTGCACAGTTTGAATAGATTAAGTGCAATTGTGAGATTATGTAACCAACACCTAAGTGGGAGCAACAGAGGCTATGGAGCTGGAATATGGAGAGGAACATGATTTTCTTTAGATGGAGAGAGCAACACTGGTATATTAAGGTATTTATGAGTAGACAAGTCCTATACCACGTACTACATACTAATTTATGTTAACTTCTTCTTCCCCCAGTTGCAGTTTGACAACCTAAAATCATGTACTTCTCCACCAGCCTTGGAAATTGGACAAATTGTTTTTAACCCATCTTTTGTAGCTTTTGTATTTGTGTTGATTCAAACTGGTTTGTTCACAGCTTGTAGTCTCTGGCTTCCACAGAGTCTTTTGTTGGTTGAAACAACAGTACATCGGTGGTGAGCCTGTTGTGTGTGTTTTTGCGCGAACTTTCTTTATGGCAGTGTTTGCAGGTTGAGCGTGCCAGTGTGCAGAGAGAGATAACATGAATCCAAAAAATATCGAGCCGCAGTTCGACGAGGTGGGTGGTTTTTGTTACAGCGAGACAAACACTAAACTGGCAAATTTCAGTGAGGAATAAAACAGAAGAACAAACAAAGTGGGGAGAGTTTGTTTTTACTGTGCTAACAATTAGTAGAGGTGGTATGCATGTGATTTTAGTAGTTTTTTTTTTCTCTCTGTGCAGGATCCAAATTGTGTCTGCATGTTTAATCATCACGTCATGTCACTGTATTGAGCAGTAATTATATCTGTTCTACTTATGTAGCACATCTAATTCCTTTTGAGCTGTTGCCTGTCAAACACTTGTCATCAACCAGACACTGATGAACTCACCTATTCCTATTTTTTCAGCTTGATGCTCCTGACACAGTCCACCTACTTACCTGAAAGTCTTCAGAGAGGTCTCTAGAGGAGGTGTTCATGGACAAGGAGTGTGAGGGAAGAAAGAGAAACCAGGCTGTGTTTAAAATGTTTAAATGAAGTTGCTATAACGAGTACAGTCAGGAAGATAATTATTCTTATTTTACTACCACAGAGGCAGCAGTTTATAAAACTGAGTCAGGATTTTGCAACTCAGCAACAGTCATTTTACCTCCCCCTATGTTCAACTTTGCCGCTGGATGTTCCTGCATGTTTTTAACTGTGTTCTGCATGTAATATATATCAACACAGCAGGAAGAACAGTTCTTCATATTTAAAGAAAAAGTAAAAAGCCCTTGAAGCTCTTTTCACATTATTTATTAAAAACACACCACAGCCTCAGAATCTACATGGGCTGGTGACCCATCGTTGGCCAGGTGTTAGGTTACATTGTGCCAGCTTCCTTCTCACACTCCACAAGAGATCAATAAGGCAAAACATAACATCACTGACCCATTACACACATCAACACACACACTTGAACAGGGTTGAAACAGGATGCAGAGGAAGAGGAGGTGCTGGTTGCAAAAGCGGGTCGGCACATTATGCTACAGTACAGTTTGTTCTGCTGAAACAGGCTAAGCATTCCACCTTAAAAAACTCCCACCAGCCTCAGTCTCAGTGTCACCCCTAGCAGTGCCTCATATCTGCGTGGAATACTACTAATGTGGTTTAATAATTCATGGCTTATTCCATGTGTCTACTTTTGAACATAAATTGAAAGCCTCTCCAGAATCCTGCACCAGGAAGAGAGAGGACGCTTTCAAGATGTGCAGATCTGGAGCAGCTGCGTAGAAAAAACATGTAAATTTAGTTTTACTTTGTAGATAAAAACATCAGGGTTTGAGCTTCGAGAGGGCAAATATGGGCACCAGAAAATCACTCTTATGGTTTATGATTCTCAGGATGCTACCTGGTCCAACCCACAGCCTGTTAACATCCAGTTCCTCCCTCGCCTTTGCACGCACAATATCAGCTGCAATAATGAACTAAGATCTGAACACTGAACCCTCTCTTCACAGTGGGGCCTGTTATAGGTGATAAAGCTGGAGGACCCAATCTTTAAAAGAACCAGTGTGTAGGATTTAGTGGTGGTGAGAACCTCCCCATCCCAGCGTGTCTGAGACCTGCCAGTGGCTGTCAGGGTGACAAAATGAACAAAACCCAATGATTAACAAGTTTAGGTGATTATATATTAATAAAACATTATATTCTATTTGCCATTAGGATCCCTTGGCAATGCTGTACACTGGTCCTTTGCTCTTATAAAAGTCAGTTGATATTGCACCAGGTAATGGTGCGTATTTATTTTCCCAAACAAGCATAGTTAATCAATTCATCACGCTAACCCCAGACAGTCGTTGGGGTTTCTGGAGGTCACGGGCCACCCTCTGTCAGCCTGTCACTCAACCAGTCAATCACTGACCCTCAGGAGTGAGACTGACTTTACAAAATGTGACTGCAGTGCATTTATATTAACTCCTCATTACAAGCAACTTCAGAAAATTGATTACCCACCAAAGTCCATCCCGAGCATTGCACCTACTATGACCCTGCTTCAGTGACATGGTGGTTGTGGACTCACCCCTCATATTTTCTGATTTATTTCCCACTTCTTCTTTTTAAGTGTTTTGTTAAAGAAACCTAGAGTGTCACCTTTCCCGCCCCGTGAATAGAAATTAATTTGTAATTATACTCACAGAGATTACTATGGAGAGTCTGCACTGATAGACAAAGAATTGCAAGGGAGCAGCTGTCTCAGAACAGAATGAGCTGCCCGTATTTTTCCCTCACAGGGACTGGGGTAATTTGTAACGGTCGTGAAGAAGCAGTGGGTTTCCTCTCGAATGAATGCAGCAAAGTAGCTGGAGTTGGCCAATGTCAGCACTGGGACAGATGTCCGTCACAGAGTCTCTCTGGTCTGTGCTGTTTTTCCTGCTGAAAAAACCCATTTCAGATTTTCTTGTTGCCCTTGAGATGCAATAAAAGCTTGAAGGTCGTCACAGGTTAAGTTCAAGGCCGCAGTATTTTTGACTTTTCCTGTGGGTTTTATTTCCTAATAGGATACCAGACTACAACTTTCTTTGTCAAAAAAATGTGAATTTCTCTCTGGCAGGTTCCCTGCAGGAGAAAATATTTCAGCAGCAGTTCGAATCGCCTGTGGTCCCCTGGATGCTGCCTTTAGTAAGATCTATGGGCCAACACCAATCACTCATGTTTCAGACAATTATATTTCATACCAAGCGTGAGACGGACTTGCTTTTCATTTTCTCAAAGGAGTGCTCTTCCTCCTCCCTCGCCAGATTGCAATACGCCCGCTGGCTCCTCAGGTTCGGGGCTGCAGCAGCTACTGTGGAGGCAATCTGATCTGGGTGAAGTGGAAATGAGGGGAAAAGGTGTAATCACTTCTGACTGTGTCTGGACGTTGAAGTTTGGTGAACAATTTGCTTTCTGGACCTCTCTGTAGCTAATATTGTATTTTTTCACACATACAGAGATGTTGTTAGTATTCACCAGCTGCCCCACACACAACAGACAAATTCAGGCTGCTAACTCTGACTTACTGCATAAAAACATGGACACAGTTATGCGTTGCTCCTCCTTACATCCATCCTCGCCACCACAGGCAGCTTGATGGGTTAGCTGGCAAGTTCTCCCAGAAGTAGACGCTAACATATTAGGGGTAAATTTTCGAGCTTCTTTCAGTCAGGACTCAGAGACAAGTCTTCACAGCTTCAAATAGATGAGTTATCTTCGACCTATTTGTATTGATGTGATCGTCATCGAGTCCTTTTTTAGATTTAATATGTATTGGTTTTCCACAGGTCTGTTCTCAGATCAGTTTTACATTTTAAACCCATGTGTTGAGGCAGATTAGTTGTATACAACTGATTTCTTTATGGGGAGACAGGTCAGAAACAACTAAATTTCCTCTTGTTTGCAGATACACTGTCTGTCATTTTGCATAGATTCATTGAGCTGGGGTTAATTCGTATCAGGCACTTTTGTGATTCAGCTCTGAGGTTGGAGGTTATGGCCACTGAAAGATGCAGTTGGTAAATCTAAAACACAAAATGTGGGCAGATGGAAGTTCGCTTGATCGACGGTTTATCTTGTTGCCTTTTTCACACTCCCCACTCTTCTCCAGATCTTTTTTTTCCTTCAGTTTTCACACATTGTAGGCAAGCTTGTCTCTCCAACCGCCCTGCTCTCACTGTTTTTCTCTTCATTTCTTTACCTCTGTCTTTACTTGCTGTTTATCTCACCATCTATTCAAAGGCAAAATAAACTGAGAGCCTGAGTCCATCTGGACCTGTTGTGGCATGCCATTTGGTGCCCCAATGTAGCCAGTCTGGCCGCCATCAGCATTGTTTGTCACAGAGGTGGCTCGCCTGGGGCACGCCAGTGGCACACAAACCATCCATCTATCCATCCATCCGTCATCCGCTCTCATAAAAGGAATGGTGAGACACAGTCAGAGAGAGAGGAGAGCCCTAAAAAGGACTGTTCCATCTGGACTCGGACTCGTCTTTGCTAAGTCACATAAAGCCTCCAAATTATGTAATCTTGACATCTTGTCCAGTCTTCCATTTTCTTTTGTGTGGTGGTTGCGCCTCTTCTGGGCTGCGGTACGGGATGAAAGGAGGCAGGAAAAAATAGCCCAGCACAGACTTCTTAGCAGCAGATTAGTGGGCGCTTGTTTTACAGGCAGAAAAGCCCTCTGCTGCAGCCCTTCAAGTCTCACTGTGGCACTACTGAAGAGTTCCCATCATTGTGTGGTTTCCGACATCACCCAAATGAGCACCAGTGGGTGATGAAGCGTAGGTGAACTCAATTGTATGTGTGTGTGAGTGTGTGAGAGAATTCATGTATGCAGTTTGTGTTTGTCAGTGGGTGTGTTGGAATTGCAACCCCAGCCTGAGACTCATTAGTTGTGATGTCGATATTTCCGCCTTGCTAGTCAGAACACACACACATGCACATACACACACTTGTATACACACACACTGGAGACGGACCATGCTGGAGAATCCTGGTTCTGAGGCTGGCCCACTGTTTCCTCTAAAGGCCACCAGATTAGTGATTCAAAGACAAGGGAGGCTCCACCAGGAGGCCCTCAGATAGCTCTGATGCTGCTCTGCAGTTTACATTATGGCATTTATCGCCTGGTAGATACACACTGATGTAGAACACCTATTTTAACTGATGAGACGTTTTGTCTTTGACACCCCCCTCCCCGCTTATTCCCCGCTGCATGTGTAAGGTAAAGAATGTAAACACTTCATCTGGCCAGCAGTAAATATGTACTAAAATGAGATGGAGTCGTCCACCTCCTCGTGAAAATTCAGGATGGCTGCTGTGCCAAGAACATAAACAGATATACCCTCTGAGGAGCCTGTGTGGTTGTACTGCATCTGCACATGAAAAAGGCCAAGCCTAACCCTAATTACACACTTTTTATAAGATAAAGTGTTGCATCTTTCATGAAGCTGGTGACAGTCTCCAAACTTTTGTGAAAGAATGTTTAAAATCTGTTGCAGAGACCAAATATATTAAATGTTCCTGTCTCATGCTCAAATCGCCAGTCTTAACTTTAACCAAGTGCTGTGAGTGCCCAAACTAATCCATTAAAGGCTGTGTTGTTGTAACTAAGAAGGAATACTGTAGGAAAACAAATTAATATATTCAGCTAATACGTCATGTTTAGGGTTCTAGTATTAACATTTTAAACCCTTCAGTGGGCAATGAGCCACATCAACAGTGGAGTCAGCATGGCACAGACAGACACCAGTCGATGTTGTTGTTTTACATCTGCCCCTGATTCGCCGGTGAAGGTCAGTACGCGGTGTAAACAAAGCAGCAGCATTGGAGGGTCTTCTTCATCGCCAATATATGATAACGAATGATAGTATATCCTGACTAGTTCACTGATGAAAGTTTGACTAATTCTTTTAGTCCCAGTGCCCTTAGCAGCATCTTTCATTCGACTTCCTTCACTGGTACATACCCACATCTGTTAAACTCCATATTCCCAGTTTGTGAATCATCATTTCGTTATAACTTCAGGACCACCACAACATTATACAATTATTTTCAGGTTGACGTAGGAGTGAATTGAAAATGACAAATTGCGGAATACCCTTTTTAACTGATGCCATGTCAGGATTAAATGCTCAGTCTGAGTTTTCATCAGAGCTACTTTGATGCCAGCCCGCGGCTTGTCGCCATTCATCTGCTCATGAACATGTATTATTGTCAGATCTATTAATCCAGTGTAGAAAAATTCTCTTTCGCCAGAGGTCAGGAGTATTGTGGTCAGATTCATGATGAAACTCATGCCGTTTGCTCTATCTCACATGAAAAATGCAGCCTTCAGAACTGTCTCTGATAAACTGACTCCACTTGTGATTCATTTGCACGTAAGAAAATTGAAAGCTATCTTTCTAATATTTGAACTGACCTTCAGTCAGCTGACTGAAGGTTTAGTAATGGAACAGAAACACTTCATCTATCATTTACCAAAAACACATTTTCAAGTAGTAATAACCTGTCACTGACTTCCAGTTGATCACCTTCTCATTAATTGTTTGTACCTCCACTGCTCCGCTCTGTTTTCTCTTATTTCATGTGGCGTTTTCTCAACAGTTCTTCCTCTGTGACTGTAGAGTCAAATGGCTGCTGTCAGCCAACGTGGCTCCATCACCTGGCAAACCTGCTCATATTGTCTCAGGTAGCCAAGATGGCATCACATTAACGCCATACCCATCAATCCAAATGCTCCAATTCTGGGTGCCAACATCATTCAAAGCTGGCTTGAGTGCAGCAGCTTAACCAATAGCTAATTATTACCCACCAACCCGCACACGCCCTAAAATCTATCCAGATCTGGCAGCCATAAATAGCCAGCCCTCATATTTGCTAAAAACACAAAGCAGCAAAAGCTAACGCTTGAGCCACAGCTGACCCAAGTCTGCTAACATTTTTTCATTGTTTGTAATGCGCTATAGCCAAAGACAAACACACCAAGCACACCTGGTTACTGGATGACTTAGTCGCACCGTAGCCTGCATACGGGACCAGTTCTGTGCGGCTGCAAGTAAAGCAGTCCAAAACTACTGGCAGCCAACAATGCTTACAGTTTCCCGGTTTGCTGTGTTGTAATGTTGGCAACATGGCCTTTTCTCTCCACTTAAGAGAAAGCGATCATCTTACGTAACGTTGAGTGCTTGTTGATTACCAGTTGTATGTGAACACAGATTTCACATTAGTCAGGTTACTGCAGTGCACAAACATGTGCTTGGATTTCAGTTCTTTGTGCATGAACACACTGTGACTGTTTTTATTGATCCAGGGAGGGACATCCTCTCACCCCGCTGTCTGTGGAGGAGGAGGCAACGGGCTGTGTAAAGGAAAAAGGAGGGGAAGGAGGGTTGGGTGGGTGGTTTACCAAGGGTGCCTTCATTGTTTCCCCTGGTTTCAAGTCACTTCCCCCACTACGCAAAACATGCAAAATAAATAGATACAGGAAATATCTCGACTGTGTCTGAGTTCAGTGTAGTAAAAACCCGGGATAAACTTGTTATTTACGACATCTCACATCTTTAACTGCATGTTTGACCAGAACATGGAAAAATTGCCAAAAAAACTTTTATTTGGGAGCGAACATCTCCCTGTAGGGATCTTTGTAAATCAATGATAGGATGATTCTGGGACACCATTACTAAATTTAAATGACCTCTTCTGAAATTTAAATAGTATTCATTTTAATGTTGGAAATGGTTTTAGAAAATGCAAAAACACCTCATTTTTATGTAAGTAGTACTGATGGTAAAAGTGTACGGATGGTTCTTTTTAATCCAATCAGCAGGAATGAAGTAGATTAGTTAGAGCAACGCATTTGAATAGTCAGCACAAGCAAAATTTATTTAAATAACAGAAGATAACACCCCTTATTTTACCTTAGTGAATAATTCATTCTACCTCTGCCCTGATATCGTGATTGCATCATTGGTGTCAAACCAACAAAGTTCCCTCAGTGAATTTCAAACCCCGAGCTCAAATGTTGAATGACAAAATGGAGAACACACGACATATGTACATTAAACATACGGTCATCATCACAGACACACACCCTCAGCTCACCAGCTGCTCACACCAGGCTAATTCACACGGCTCCCTGGTGAATCAGCAAACCCCTGCTCCTCCAGCCGAGCTCCCGTGTTTTGGCGTGAAGAACATATTATTACTGGTGATCGCCTGTTATCTTCACTGCTCCCAATGCCACTGCACCTGCAAAATTAACAAGTTGGCAGAGTAATCAGTGGAGCTGATGAGCGTTTTATTGGTATTATTCTACCAGACGAGGAGGTGAGGTAAGCCACCATGGATCCTAAGCAAATGTTTCTTCCTTAAAAATGAATCCTGTTTGAAATTCATGAAATGTTGACATGTCCCAACCACACACATTTTTATTCTTTTGTTGGAATTGAATTCGTGTTAGCTGCATGGCTCAACCATAACATAGTAGAATGTAGTTTCCAGGCTGCCGTAATGTAAAAACAGAATGAAGAACACGACAGATGCCAATCTAGGAATAGTGTGCTGAAGACAATGTGGATCTTGAGTAGCACATTTCCTAAAACACAGGCCGAATTCTCTTGAGCTAGTTGCATATGATCGATTTCACCCAGCTCTTTGTAACTGGCGCAGTTGTTGAAAAGAGGAACTAATGTGTATTTAAACCAGGTTATAACCAAGGAATGACTCATTTTCAGTCCCTCAGTTCAGCTAGCCTGTGGTGTGATCCTCCCATCCCCTGACTAACAACACTGAGCAGGTTTGGAGCGTTGAACTAAAAGTGTTTACAGTTAAAGAAAGTGTTTAGTCTCAGTCTAGTCTCACCAACTAGTCAGGTGAGAACACGATATTTTAAACCAGTGAATGTTAGTCTGACCTCCTCCATGAACACAATCTGAGGATCTGTACAAACGAGAGTGTCCGGGTGGGCTAGATGTCGTTCATGATGCTGCAGAGGGACAGTCTGTGCAGTCCAGTCGGGGGTGAGGACAGCTGGAGAAACATGGAGAGCCAAGCTTGGAAACAGATTTGGTTCACAGACTGTCTCTGCCCCCCTTGTTTTTTAATGTTATTAAACCTCTCTGCAGACTACCGGAGGGAAATTGGTTCGTTCCAGTAGGTCTCATTAACCACAAAAACACTGTTGCATAAGGAGAGAGGAGATATAACACAGTATTTTGAGAATATTTTAAACTGTGACATAAGAGAGTGGGTCTTGTTTTAAGGTAGTAACTCAAATATCCGCTCATACACAGTCTGCAGGAGTTGTCTAGAGACTGGGTGTGTTACCTGTTGCCTTGCATCCAGTCTCTCTCTGCTTCAGTTAAGACTGCAGGTAACACTGTGTCAGTGCTGCAGACGTGCTGCTGATGGAAACAGAGTTTAAAGACACATCTCTCAAAGGATCTTTCTCTGAGAAAGTCTTGTAGTTGTGTTTGCTGGCAGGCGGTGACCTGAGAACAGAGCCAGGCTAGCTGTTTATAGTCTTGTGCTAAGCTAAGCTAATCAGCTGCTGGTTGTATATCTTATATTTATACATTTATAGATTTATTCTCTACAGCCTTTGGTGGCTGAGGACATGTTCTCTTTCAATGCCTGACCTGGCTCAGCTTTTATTAGGCTGGGCTGGACTTTGTCAGTTTCATAGCTACTGCTTAGTATTGTAACATGCTAATGTTAGCTGAGGGAGAGAAATTGGGGGAGCAGAGGGGAGCCATTGAAAACAATTAAAAATCATGTTTGTTGTGGCTGCTCTCTGATTAAACACCCTGACAGTTTCAGATAGATGTGTCATCCTGATGTCTCCCAGCGTCGTTAGAGAAAATGGAGAAACCTAGGGAGAGTAATCAGTTTTAATTCAGTGATCCTGACAGATAAAGAACAGCAGTTTACACTGATTACCACCAAGACACCTAAACCCTGTGGCTTTGGTGAAATTTTCACAGTATGCCCTGTTTGGAGAAACTGCAAACTGAGATTTAAAGGTAACTGAACTGTGAACAAAGCTTCAGGTCATTTTATTTTAGAGAGACACACTGAACTGTGTGCTGGGAAAGTTTAGCCCCATTATCAAACAGACAATTCTTCCTCATGTCATTGTTTTGGCTCCAGACGACCACTTCACTGCCCTGATATTACACAATTCACCCAAAAAAAAAAGTTTTATTCCTCCAAGATTTTATCTTCATTTTCTCCTCATCCCATCTTTCAGCTCAGCTGCAGTGTTGGGTGACATATCCAAACAAAAGGTCAGTTTTTGTGCATTGCTCAAATTCAGCACTACAGAAAGGTCAGTGGTTTTTGGTGCAGGGGTTGAGAACCCCCAGGAGGCCCCAGGAATATTCAGAGGGTGGAGTTTAAGATTATTTATGGCATTTACGTTAAAATATATAGATGTATTATGTTCTTAAGTGTCAGAAGAAATGCTTTATCCTTTCAAAAACGAAATGTTGGCTACTCTAAGAAATGACACAGTAAAACTGCCTGAAAGCAGAAGATGAAGATCATTGTTTGCCCTGTTAATCATTGTGTTTATTAATGGTGGCAGAGATTTCAAAGGATCGCACATTGCAAACGTTAAGAGCTGTTGTTCTGGTTTTACTTAATGCCTCGTGTTACTTCATGCTTTCTTCTCGGTCTTTGATCTGTACGACTGTCTGCTTCTTATACACTCAAAGCCATAGGAATACCACTCCCACAGCCATGGAAATGGCCCAGTTTTTTACTGTTATATAAGCACATTCTTGGTTCAATTGGAACCAGCAGTTCCTCCACGTGGTTTCCATCAGCTGTGCTTGGAGTATTAGGTGTTGATTGACAGTAGTTGGGAGTTGGATGTGGGAGAGGTGGCTGTAGAGAGGGGGTGAGGAGGGGAGAGGGTCTCCTCTTGTGTGGTCGGGATCAGTTTACCAGATGAAATGTGGACACTTGTCTGCGCTGTGAAAACAGTCTGAGCAGTGAAACGCCGAGCATTCCTCGGCCACCAAAAGGGGGTCGCCTCGGTGACTTAGGTAGGACACATTCCTTACAGTCCCTGGGATCCAAAAGCAGCGGGGAGGGAAGGGGGAGGGTGATTGAGGTTCAGTAATTCAGGAAAAACTGGAATGATTTCACAGTAAGCACTGGGTTAATAATTGCAGGTGAAAAGACATCGAAAGTCAATGACATTTCTTAGATGTCTATCATTTGCATTTGTTTTCCAGACTCTTGTCATGTCATCAGAGGAGCTTTGGGGCTCAGTGTCTTGCTCAAGAACACTGGAGTCTTCACACATCACACTTGTATAAGTTATTGGACCTTGGTTGGCTTTGAAGCAAGTTGTCATTTCACAAAATCCTGATCTATGTGTGACGCTACAGATTTATGTTGAGCACAGAGAAAATGCTCTACTGTCATTCTGCTCTGTGAAGGTCAAACATCAAAGTAAAGTAGTTTGACCAAAGTGGTTAAATGTCTTTTGACCTGCAAATCATCAGATGAATTCTAACCAGGTCATCGCAGACATCCTAAGATGTTCTTACAAACTTCGTCTTACTGCCAACAACAAGGGGTCCATTGTGAAATGAGGCCACAATGTTCTTGAATCAGGACACTTCAGATATCATTAACCTCAGTGGATGTGCTTTCTCAGCTGAAGACCACCATGGCTGGTCAACAGCGTGGAGGCACGACAAGGGATTCATTCATTCAGCTGTTTATACTCGGTCAATCCTTCAGTCGACCTCGTCTACTCTATATGGTGTTGTGCCGACCGACCCTGTGATGTAACCACTGAGCACTGACTCTCCGGCTTATGGACAGACAGTGGACAGTTTCTCATAGCACTGACCGACATTTAGCGTTTACGTAAACCATCGTTGCTTTCCCTTATGTAAGAATTTCCTACCTAATTTGGTAAAAAAAAACAACCTTGAGGAATGCGGCTTTTTGTCCACAAGAGCAAATATGTGCAGCGACTAAGTGTGATTATATTTGGGAGTCTTTTAACTCTTTGTTCCACTTTTAGCTCCTCAGTTCCTGTTTGAAGCTGCAGACAAAGGAAGAAGGAATTCAAGGTGGAAATGCCCGTAGAGTTCCACAGAATCGCAGATGTCTGTGACTCAAATAAGACGTACAGGAAGCGTGATGTGTGACTGAGGACATTTTTAGCTTCGTATTCTGATAAACAGGGAGGTGTGCTGATGCCTGTGACCTACAGATGGTTGTACTGGATATTTACACAGTAGTTCTGAAGAAATCTGTGTTCACATGTATTTCTACTAAAACCAAACCTTTACCACACACTACCCCAGATGGTGTCCTGCACTTCATCTCAAATTGATCTGTGTTGTTGAATATATTACTGCGGACGTGATGTTTTTCTCATATAGGCATCTGGTGCTCGTAGGAAATGTTTTGAAGCGCAGATGCTCTGCCATAAGTTCGCCGTTGGTCAAAGTGGCCTCTGCAAATTGGTGGCTACTATAAAAATGCAAGCAAATTAGAGGGCGTCCAGGCATGGGACCAAGAGTTCTGTCATTTATTTGAGAGACCGGAGTAGAGCTTTGAAAACAGAGGGGCTCACAACTTCACATCACAACAGCTCTGAAGCCCACTTTTATGGCTGATAAATGACCTGCCGTGGTTCTTCCATGTGTGTTTTGAAACTCTGTGGTTCGGTATCCCACCCTGTTGCAGAGGCATGTGCTTTGCAGCTGCAAATCACAGCTATAGGGGAACATTTTCTGCATGGATTGCTGTAATATCAACACATGATGACGAGCTTATGATTACCACCCAAAGACAAAAAGATTAATTTATGTCACCCCTGTCATCTTTTTTCACAAATGAGAGCATGAAGAACATGAAGCTGTCAACATGGACTGAACTGAACGCCAAAGGTCTTTTTTTTTTTTTTTTGTTCTGTGTCTTCTGGGCTGGAAATGAGACTTCTAAGAAGGGCCTTAGTAATGAGGGATATGTGGGTTGTGAGTTAATTAATAAAATAAGAGAGCGGGAGATATTGTAGCTGTCAGAAATTCTTGATATCTCCAACTTTAAATTACATGTAAGAGGCTGATGTGAATGGGTTTGGCTGCCTCTAATTATGTTCGATGCAACAGGGCATGAACTTGACACAAATCTCGCCAAATTAGAAAAACACAGTCGTTTTGCCGTCTCTCTAAAAGCTGAGAAATAGAACAGATTCCACGAATTGCTGCTCAGCTCCCATGTTGAGTCTTTGTTTGCATCTGGTGTGAAAGTTTGCGAACCACTGATCTAAACAACACGGCTGCTGCTGGTTGTCAGGAGACATGAAAAGGAGGGTGAAAATGGAGCCACGCCAAAAGAGCAGCATGCAGGCAGGGATCCTGAGCCTCCACAGCGGGATGCCTCAGTTCTGCTCCAGCCTCAGCTGACGTAACCGTCTGCAGCGTGTGAGCCGTCTGTACCTCATCTTACCTCGCCGTGTGCTTGCTGACCTGGTTTTCTGCACCACAAATCACACCGGGAGAAGATCTACACCCTGTCTCTTCCCTTCGAGGACAGGAAAGAAGACAAGAGGAGAGGAGACAGTGCAGACTCGTGGTCATATATTATAACCCTGGCCCTTTGTTTTGGCTGCACAGACTCTTTTACAAAGTGTCCATCCCCTAGATGGACAGAGAAGAGAACACAGACTTGTCATTAGAGCCTCTCTCAGGTTTGAACCTTGCAGCTCCACATTTTTCCTGCAAAATTGATGTGTCCCTCAGGAGTCCTCCCTTTATCCTTTTCCTGCTCACACTTTGTACGTTGCTAAGGATTCAGCTCAGTTGTAAAAATATGCAAAGAATGTAATTACCAGTCGTGCTGTTCTGCACGCTCACTGCCTCTAAACGAGTATTTATGAATAATAATACACCACTTACTGTTGCTAGTGATATGATTAGTAAAGCTGCATCCAGCTCTTGACCCTGACTTTCCGAGTGTGTGTGTGTTGTGTGTTTTTCAGAGACTATTTGCCAGTGTGTGTGTGTGTGTGTGTGTGTGTGTATGCTTCAAAGTGTCCATGTAAGAGAAAAGTGTGTGATGTTCCTCTGCAGGCCAGCGGGGAACAGCCTGGAGGTATGTGTGAGTAATGAGATGAATGTCCAGTCGACCGTCTCGGCTCCCCTCCTCCTCTGTAATTACCTATGCTGTGGTGGGCTCATCATTTGTACATTTAAGTGTGTGTGTGTTTGTGTGTGTGCTCACAAGAAGTCAGTGCGGTGCTCTGTGTTGTGAAGAGCAACCTTCAACTCGGCCTGCAGCTCCAGGGCCTGTGGCTAGTTCCAGGACTGAAACAAAATCAGACTTTTTCAGGCCTGATGCACAAAATGCCCCAACATGTTGGTAGGGAGAAGGGTTGTTGATCAGTACTCAGTTTCAAAGTTGCAATTGCCAGACTGGCGTGCCTTTCTGACCAAGATCTGTGGAGCTCCAGGGACTAAAGTCAAGAACTTAATCAGAAGCTGGAAGTTTGTAGTGTATTCATTTTTGTGTTTCCAGTACAACTGAAGAGCTGTGACCACTAACACGTTACAAGCCTTCGTTTGAACTTGAATTTTGGAATACGATAAGAGAGCAAAATAGTCATTGTATTGTTGTTTGTGATTTACTGGAAATGAGACGTGAAGAGAGGCAGACAGAAAGTTTAGTTTGTTGTTCAACCAACCAGCAAAAAACAAACTTTGTTGCCCACTTCTTCTACTTTGTTCTTTTTGTACAGAAGATTGGAAATTATTGGTGTAATTGTGATTTAAATGTCAGTAACACAGAGAGCACTTCCTTTCCCAGGTCTCCTAACATTGATACCAGTAATACTAACTCCACCCTGACAGTTCCTGGGCCATTAGAAAGTCCCCATGTCCCAGCAGCATGGACTTTCTGGGAGGCAAAAAAATAAGTCCCCAGATCCAAAACTGAAATTTGGATCATGTGGTTGAAAGTCTGGTTGCAGTTCCTGGCCTCCTAAAAGGTCCCTGGGGTGGGTGGTGGAATGACCTTTCCACCCAACAGTGGACCCCTTCTTCCATTACAACAAGTGGAATTTTTCATGTGCCCTTGTGTTCCCTCTGCAACATCATGACCTTCTCTTTTCAACTCTCATTTCCTTATTGTGAAATATTTCAGTAACGCAGACTGACAGAGCAGTGAAGATATCATTTGACTTGGTCAGAGTTTCTGTTTTGTTGCTGAGTTGGGTTCATCTGTCACCTGAAAGTCTCAGTTTTAAGATGATCTCTCAAAAATGTGTCACCATACAGCATCAGTTTCATCTTTATCTCATCATGCTCTTTGTCAAAAGTTAGAAAAATACACCTCCATCAGCTTCTTAACTGTTTTATTAACATTTCATTATCTTGTTAGCTTGTAAGCTAGTCAAGACATCAGCTGGGTTTTATTCAGGGACAGAGAATCCCAAGCTATGATGACAGACTAGTTTATTTTTAAACCGTATATATGATTTAAAGTAAATGTGATAAAACAGACATTCTCTAATTGATGTGTCCCTCTAATTCTCTGTAAGACAGAAAATAAGAGGATTTCCCAAAATGAGTAGCCAATTCTTTTAAACAAACTATTACATATGGCATGAATTGCAACACAATAAAGAGAAGAAAATGGGCTTTAACAGTAAATGACACTGATGTGCTTGTTTCTATTACTGTTAAACTCATTCCAAGTCACTGTATCACCGAACAAAGGCTGAAAGCTCAAAATGCAAATGTAACAGCATGAGAGCAGACTGAATCTGCATTAGCAGCACTTTAGGACTTTAGGAACCCCCCGCCCGCCTGCCCGCCCGCCCCTCTACCCCCCACTAATTGCTGTGTTTGTGGATGAAAGACTGAGGAGGTGAACCGGTGAAATAGGGGAAGGGACTCCAGAGGTCTTAATGCTCGCAACAGACATTCAGAGAATGCACAAGACAACCCATTAACACCTCACAGCCTCTTTAGGAGCGGTTTCCTCTACACCCATCCCTCTTGTTATTCAAAGTTAGGATGAGTTTGTGGTCTCTGGGGCTGTGTTCACACTTAGCAGTGAGATTGAGTGATCTGATCGCAAGCGGTCATGTCAGTACAGGTGTGACTATACCCAACATGCACTGAGGAAACATTGGGATGTGTCTAGTTCTGGTCCAGGCAAAACTGAAGTTATTCTAATTCCAAATGGAGTCTATCTCAGCTGGATATTAGTACAAACAGTGCAGAAGAAACATCAGTCTAAACAGGACCTTAAAGGGGCCATTTGTAAATCTTCTCTGCTGCCAAACGTGGTTTCTTGTCAGGAGTGGGTGGTGGTGATGGTCGCTTGACCCATTGCTGAACTTCAGCGCGAGCTTCAGCCATTGTTGCATTGACAATACAAGAGGTTAGATTACACCTGTTGCCATCCAACGCTGGAGACAGCTCTTGGTGAGTAAAGGAATTAGGTTTGCTGCTGCAAAGTTTGCTAAGTTTCGTCTGGACTGGCGAGTAAAGAGCTGTCAATGCTAATGTTGGCCATGTAGCGACGGCAAAACTTGCAAGTAGTTCCTTTAACATGCATTTAGATCAAAAACAGACCTACGTTAAAATAAAAATCAGTACAGTATAAAACAGTATAAGGCAAATTGTTTTAGATGCAGGTGAGATGAAGGCTGGTTTGAGTAATAGATGCAGGAATTTGAGGGCGAATCAGATGTCAAAACAGTTCTTGGCATTTTATAATACTGGATCAAAGATGGGATTTTACAATTCTGGATGTTTGCAAGGCTCACATTACAAAGTACAGGAATCTGTGCTGAGATGTATTTGATTTGCGTATGCACTGTGCTGCCTGCTGGATGACAGGAGACTGTGGCAAAGGTTGAGCTTGGTAAACTTTTCTTGCTGTATGACCCTGTTTTTTTGCCTGGAGGCTCTGTGTTGGGATCCCACTGTGCCAACTGCTGTCTCATTGAAATGAATGAGGTGGCTGCATTTTTTTCATGCAGTGCTATTGTCTGTGTGAAGAGAGTACTCGGTACTATTTGACATACACCTTATCCCCCAGCCCCCACCTCTGTGTGCATGCCATTTCTGTGTTTTTGAACTTTCGTGCTGTAACTCATGCATTGTGTTTAAATAAAGGTAATTTTGAAAAAATCCAATCCACATTCTGACACCAGATAATTCTTTTATATGAACCTGTTAATATTTATTTTGACTGTGCAGAATCTGATGGGTGCAGTTTTTAGTTATTTGCCATACGTGTCACTGTTACGTTTTAAATGTTGTGTATTAATTAATTCATGATTGAAACTGGGCGTCAATACGTCACGCGTTGAACTCGTCACCCGGAAGTGTCGGCGTGTGTGAGGATTGTTTACATTTGCTGCAGCTCGTCGAGATGAATCCTCCGATGATCAACTCGACCAACTCCGTTTCAACAACTAAAAGTAAGACACCTACAAGCTCCCGACATGTGATGTTTGTTGTTCATCAGGCGGCAGAGAGTCAGAGTCAGACTAACAGCCATGTAGCTAGGTCAGCTAGCTGTTAGCTGCTAGCGTTAGCTGTAGTGTTGTGACAGAGGGCAGACTTTGCTCCGTTATAAAGCCAGTGAACAATGCGTTGCTAATTGTCTCAGTTGTACAATGACAGCCCGAGCCCTCTGAATGACGGGCAGTGTTGTCAGCCTGGTATTGTACCGTATGTATCTGAGTTAGCTTCATGGCTAGCCCTCAACTTCTCAGGTATAGTGTGAGCTAACAGCCTGCTCCCTGACTAATTAGCAAACATGGTTAATGTAAGGATGTGATCTCAGCTATACACGGACATGAATTAAAACTTCTGGACCTCTAATCTGCTGAATTAATTATATAATCCATATGTTATTGAAGCCAGTTTGTAAGCTTGTTGGTAAGTTCATATCTTTACTGCAGCAAAACATGTACACCCTCTTAGTAAGGGAGATTAAACGGCTGAGTTAGCCTTTATTTTACTGTGTAGTTAATTGTCATGTTGAGGATACTAAAGGGGAATTCCTCCTTGTCAGTCATGTATCATTGTGACCCAGGTTTACAGGACATGTCAGTCTTTACCTGAGCTGAACTTGCAGATTATTTCCCCCAGTTTGTCACTAGTGGTGTAGAATTTGGATGAGATGAAAATCTGCAGACTTATAGACAAGTATTTTATCCTCTCCACTTGAAGTATATCCTTGGGAAAATAATACATCTCTGTATATCAACAGAGAAATTAAAAGCACCACAAAATTCCCATAAACTAAACTGAAGATTTTAATCATCCTAAAGGTAGGAATGCAGGGATGCTGTGTTAGACTGCATTAGTTTTAGCTAGATGTACCTATTAAACTGGTCATTAAGTGTAGTTTTCTACCTTTCCCAATTTAGTTAAACTGACAAGTTTAATCCTAATTGCATCTTCATCAGTTTACCTTTAGTTCTTTCCATCTGATTGAGCTTGTAGCATTGTTTATTGTAAGAATGGATGGGAAAGATTGGAAAGACTCCTGTGGTTGTGACTTGCAAGTGTTGACATCTGAGTCAAGTTGAATTACAGCAGCGTTGGTCATGAGAGAGTTATGTAAGACGTCCATGTTTGCTTGGTTTCAGGCTCTGCTGCATTATGAGGCATTAAGTAAAATGTGGCATTATAATTATAGATTTCTTAACGAGCCTCAGATTACAGCAGAAATCTGATTGTAGTGCAGGTCCTTTAATGATGCTTTCTGTTACCAGCAAAGTGAACTATGAAGCTGTTTGTTGTAGTCAGCTGTGTTTCTGTGCGTTCAGGGAAACGAGAAGCTGAGCGCTCTGTAAACTGGACAGTGGAGGAAACTCAGGTGCTGCTGTGCGCCTGGAGTGACGAGCGCATCCAGAAGAGTTTGGCTGAAAACCTCCGCAACCGCCATGTCTTCAAACACCTCTCAGCCCGCATGAGTGAAATGGGTTTCTCGCGGAGCCCGCACCAGTGCCGTCTACGGGTCAAAACTCTGAAGGCTAACTACGTGAGAGCCAAACTGCAGAGGAGCGTCGACAGCTCGCAGCCTTGCACTTTTAAATACTTTGCAGAGATGGATGCTGTGTTGGGGAGGAGGTCATCAGGAGGAGTAGGAGGGCCTTATTTTGTTTCTCCAGACCAGATGGCGGAGCGGCACCTTGACTCCATTGACAGGACGGGAAGTATCCCACCAGATTTAAATTCTAATACAGAGATTAGTGGACACCATTTTGGTTCTGCGGGGAGGACAGGAAGACAACGTTTGAGCTCTTTAGAGGGAAGAGGAGGCCGTCAGTCCTGGCAGCTCGACTCTGAAGTCAAGTTGGAGGACAGAGAAGATTCAGTGGATGAGTTTGAGTTCAGTGACGCAGGATTCCCACAATGTCCAAGAGACAGATGCCACGAAGTTTATCTGGAATCATCCATCCACCGTGAAATGAGTCGTATGTACTGTTGTTATTATATAAATAATTAGATGCTAATAATAACTTCCATTTTCTTTTGCTCTCATAATTTTTGCTTTGTTGCTACTAATCATAAATTATTAATTTCTACTGTTATTATTAGAAATGAGCATTTAACACCTGCCAAGTGACATATTTCTCTAAAACATGATATATTTTGCCCAGTAGATGTTAGCATAACAAGTATTTTGTATTTTACTCAAGCTTAGTTCATCTTAGCTTTTGCCAGGTGACCCAAACATATATTATGGAAATTTGACACGATGAGAACATGACTTCAGATGATGTATACACCATGTGTGCATCATGGATTTGTACATAATTTATTTAACTGTAAACATGTACCTGAAAACACAGTCTTGAAAAAAAAACTGTAGACAACCAGTTTATAACCTGACCTGAGACACACACAACAATTTTTCTCAATTACCAAATTGATCAAATGAGATGTTAATAATTAGGATTTGTTTAGGTTGATTCATATTTTATTATATAATGTTTATTACAGTGTGGTCTTCGTATTTATTTACTCCTGTTTACCAGCCCTTCACTTTATGTCACTTTATCAATACTTCTCATAAGGTGAAGAAAATATTTGGCATTATTTAATGAATTGATTATCAGAATAGTTGTGGATTGATTGTCCATTAATTGACAAATTGTTTCAGCTCTATACTGTATTATCTTGTCACAGGTACACCAGTGGAAAACAGCTTGAGCACTCCTTCCCCTCATGTAGCACCACCTCCACCATCTCCTCCTCCTCCTCCTGTTACCCAGTCGGCTGCCTCTCCTCTCCCTGCACCCCCAGATCCAGACCCCCCCACCCTTCCCACCTCTGGCCGCCACCACCACCTTGAGTCCTCCTGCCTGGAACCCGTCCTCAAGCACCTGTCGGAGAGCTTCCAGCGGCTGGTGTCGGAGACGCGGGGCCTGCTGGTGCAGCTGGAGAGCCAGCGGCAGGAGCAGGCCCGCTGGCACCAGGAGCTCCTGGCCCAATGGCTGCAGAGGGAGGAACGCCGGCAGAGGGAGAACGCTGAGAGGGAGGAGAGGAGGGAGAACGCTCGCATGGAGCATGAGATCAGAGTCCTGGAGCTCCTCACCAGTCTAGCCAGAGAACAGGGGTGTAAATGTGGAGGTGGTCAGGCTGTATCAGAGGCACCGACGGACAGAGACAGAAATTAAGTTGCACTCATGAAATATTTTTATAAGTTTTAACCCAAAGTGTGGAATGGTGTTGAAGCTCAGGTGGAACTAAATAATGGCACTGATAATGCAAACCAGCCACGTTCAGGACGGCTTGGTTTAGGCCTTCACCCTGAGTGGTATGGAGTGAGATTTTAACTGAACCAAATACACAAACAGACATTCAGACTTTAAGAGTCTGTTGTTCTCAGAAAGCTTAAAACACAAAGTTGAAGAGTTGAATTGTAAAAGAGAAGATGCTTTTCTCTCTCACAACATACAGTATGATACGGGATTTATTAGGTGTCACTTGATTGTACCAAATATGACAGAATGCACTTTTATAGAAATTAAAAAATGAGATATTTTCAACCATTTTCTGTTTTCTGCTGGAATCAATTTGAATGTTTGATTAGAAAAATCTGCCCTTCACCCAGAGAGTTCACTTCCCTCTGCGTATAATAAGCATTACTCCGGATGTTTGTCCAGTTGTCTGTGACCTGGCTGCTACAGGGGTGGCACAAATGGGAAACGTCTCACTGTAAATTCCTGATGCCTGTCTCCACTGCTCGCTGTTGAAGCTATATGGGGAATGTAGCACAAACATAAAGCCCGTGTTTATTTATTTCCCTGCAGGAACGTTTCGAATCCAACGCATCGGCCTGGATGTCACGCTTGCATAAGAGACCTATAACACAGTTCTGACAGTCAGGCTCCTTTTCCATAACAGTAAACATCTGATGTCTTGAGTCACACAGCATCTTAATGAGTACATGAGGACATATTGTACCTCTGCACTTGTTGATGATACATTTCTGCTGTTAAAGCTTTAACCCTTAGTGTTATAAGCTTATTCAAAAGAGCTACACAAGAATATCCCTCATCTGTGATGGGAACTTTTTTCTTCCTGCAACACGCTGCTTTACACTCACACTTGGAATCCATTTTATTAAACCTCCAGGCTGTAGCTGCCCCATGCTGATTGTTACCCGAATAGTCAAACTGGAAATCTTTCACTCGGCCATTCAACACAGGCTGCCCTGGAGGGACAGAGTGTGAACGAGTTGAGATGGAAAAGCCCCACTTCCTTTAACTTTTGAAATGCTAACACCAGACTGTAATCAACACTGGTCCGGCTGGTATTGTGTCGTACAGACATGTTCAAAACCAGATACAGGCATACTTAAAGGATAAGGCTGGTGATATTCTGTATTTTTCTTACTGTAAACGGATCCTATGAAAAGACCGAAACCAAGTATCATCTGTGTATACAAAGCCTGATACATCTATTTTCTCTATGCCAAACACCTCCATTGAACACGTTAGTCCCAGCTACACCACCCTGCTGCTAGAATTAATCCGCCACTGAAAATAGTCCCCAGTGAATGCACAGTTTCCTCCTGTTTGAGTAACGTTTACTAGAAACAACAGTGTCCAGCCTTTTTAAAAACCAAACTACATATTTGTGAGGTGTTTTTAAAGATTTATATCTTCAGTACAAACACATGGGCTTAGTGCTAAGGGCCACAGACAAGGCAGGGAAATCAGAAAACATTCAGAGAGGGACCAACACAACATTGGTTTTGGTCTTTTTGTGGGATTTGTTGACAATGAGAAAAACAACATCGTCTTGTTCTTCCTCTTCTTAATGTGAGCTCTTTTCATGGCAGTCTGCTCTGCTGTCAGATTCAGTGTCATTTGATGTTGTAAACCAAAAATTGAGGTTAACCACAGACTTGAAAAAGGACAAAGACCCAAACTGAAATTGATCAGAGTATTTGGTTTAAAAAGTTGTTAATGCTCCCAAAATAAACAACATGATAGTGTTAGGGTTCAGCCCTGACCGGTCTTTGTAGCGTCTGCAGACATATACTGTGTTTGTGTCCCACGATGTCCAACATAACGACTGCAATCCTGATCTTTGTGGTCAAACTCTGTGCAGTCATTTAAGCGAGAGAAAATCAGGATTATGGCGTATATACATAAATCTGCACTAATCCCAGATTATGTAATACCTCTGGATGTTGACAAGATTTGGGATGATTTGTTGTTATTTTACCATGGCTTATTACTCTGCTTGGAAATGTGGAGGAAGTCGGCCAAGCACAAATGATTCTCCACTATGTAGATTTTATATAAGTCACATACAGTGGAGCCTGTTGGCTGTTGTTTATAGATAATCGCAACAGTCAGGTAACATGAAAACAACAGAATTAGTCTTTGTGTTGGACTGTGACATATTTTCTGCTGATATAAAACATAGTTTGTCATTGTAGATGGGAATTTGTTTTTAGCTGACCTGCCTGGTTAAATAAAAGCTAAGAACATAAAGAACTAATAATCACACAATGGCAGCTCTGTAAACTCAGCAGATCGAGGTCGCTCACACCGCCAAGATGAGGGTGTTCCAGAGAACACTGCATCATAGGATTTAATACAGCTGTCATTTAAATACCATTGTGGTTTGCATGATTATTTAATTTAATCATACACTTTTTTTTTTTTTAAAGAAATCCAATGATTTAGTTCCATTCTGGCCTTTCATATAACATAAGCTAACATTTTTCATTTCCCCACAAAAGGCAGCTTCCTTTTTATATGTCGCCCACTTAGAAACAGTTGTCACCTTTAATTATTTGGACAAACAATGAACATCATTGTTGGTTTGAAGAACTAAACAGGATGTTTTCTTGTGCTGGCAACAAAGAAAGAGAGACTGAGCTCTTCATTTTCAATTTATGCTACAGCTTCTCCACTGATATAATTCATAATTCTAATTTGTTTCTTTTGGCGGTCATGAAGCTTCAATTTACATAACCTGAAATTACAATGAGGCGTGTAGACATGCAAAATATATAAAACGGTGGGGGCAGGGATGGAGATGAAGAAAGGAGAGAGAAAATGGGAGAAAGGAGGGGTAGGAGGGGAAGAGGCCAAGAGAATAATGTGAACAATAATGTGAACATATTTATGGGTGAGTGTGAAATTGTTACCCTGTTAGCGTAGAGCCAGTTGTGCTCTGTGGTTCCTTACAAGATCACAATGAAGACATACAACACTAAATCCACAGGACAGGACATAAAGCTGCATACAGAGCATGTTATTATACTGCAGTATCTTCATTATTGTCATCTTTGACTGGATTAGAGTTTCTAGCCATGCTAGCAGCGTGGGTTTAGGAATGTGATAGAAATGAATGATGGCACGTTTCACCTAGCGCCATCATCGGGTCACAGTTTTAATTTGTCCACTAGTTTGGTTTATGAGCAACCTTTTTAGTCCTAATTAGCAAATATTAGCATGCTAAGATGCTAAACAAAGATGGCAAACATGGTAAACATTCTACATGCTAGGCTACACATCAGCGTGTTAGCATTGTCACTGTGAGCATGTTAGCCTGCTAGAATTTAGCACAAAGCTGCTAGCATGGCTGTACTCTCAAGTTCTTTAATGTCAGGAATGACGCAAATAAATTACACAAAATAGCAATGTTTTATTAACATTAAACAGGTTCGAAAAATCACTATAAAAATGAGTCAACATCAATTTCTAATGATATAGATATAGTAAAGTTAGCATTGACTGAATAGCTAGCGTTAGCTGGCTAGCTTGTTCTCAAACAACTGAGCTGAGTATAAACCCAGTGTTGTCAAAAAATGAAGAATGAAACCCTGTGTGTTTTCACTTGTTGGCCTTGACTTTTGAATTTGATTATTTTATTGATTTATTTTCATATTTACAGAATTTTATGATGAACCGCCATGTTGAATTTTCTTGTGTGCTGTTTCAGTAAGGTGTGTCATGATTGGTCAGGTGTGATCCTGTGAAAAGGTGGGAAAACACACATTGTGGCACGTTTTGCTCAGGGAGATTCTGTCATTGATGAGAACAGGTTCATTAATTGTATATTTGCTTGATAAATGTATTGATGTATGAAAAAGTTGCAGAGAAAATTGCCTGTGAAAAGACCTTTAATCTGGTTTTCGGGGCAACGTCCATCAGCACCCCCCAATGAAACACCTTGAAGACCCCACAGACATAAACTACCACACAGATGAATTAATCACCAGCCTAGAAAATAGATATGAAAATATTTTTTATTTTGAATGGACACGTTGAATCTTGGTTCACTGGCAGTTTACTCCAAAGACAGGACCAGATTATTAAAGTTTTATTATAACTGTGCTGCTAATTTGATCAGATTAACATCAATCCGTTTTTTTATTATTATATGTCTCTTCTGGACTCAGATTCTTTTTCAGGACTTCATCTGAAATTCCTGTAAATCAAACAAACTGAACTTGGAATTGAAACATGCAGGGTGAAAAAATACCGATGGAAAAACCGTCAGAAAGAGTGGGAATATACGGAGAAAGGGAAAGAGAAATGAAATTGAAAACGAGAAGAGGGGGATGATGAGACAGAGAGAGGGAGGGGGGGTGTGGTGTGGGGGAGTTCTCTCCTCTGATTGGCTGCCGCCTCTCCCTCGCAATAAAGTCTTGAGGCTGATCGCGGCTCCGGAGCTCAAACACAACTGAAGGCGGCGGCGGAGCCACACACCCGGAGCTCTCACTCATTCTTCTTCTTCACCGAACGAACCCGCTGTTGCTTCTGCTGCTGCTCTGAAACCGGGAATACACGTTTGAACTCCCTGCATTTACAACTGAATAATGCAGCACTGAGAGACCGGAGCGGGGACGGACTGCCGGGTTTCACCTCCTCGGGTTTACTCTCATGTTAAAGGAGAAAGTCTCGGCTGTTTGAAAGGCAGTTTCGCACATTTTGGGAGAGGATACGAGGGGAATTCGCACCTGGATTACTGCTCGTTGAGGTGAGATGTGAGGGTGTATTGTGGGTATATTTTGTGTGTTGAGTGTTGTGCTGTTTGTGCGCCTTGGAGACCCGGTGGAGCTGGTCCAGATTGCGCGCAGGTGGTGCAAAGAGCGCACTCAGTGTGCAGCCAGAGAGGACTGAAGCAGCGCTTCTAAATGTTACTGATTGAATTTTCTGCACATATTAAGATTGCAGCCTGAGTTTCTAGAATTTAAACTGAAGCTTCTTTGCAGTGTGAGTGCTGGCTGTGCGCCTTTATTGACTTTGTCCGTATCTTGATCCTCCAGAGTCAAAACAAACCCGGGTAATGACACCTACATCTGCTGGCTTCGCTAAGTAGCTGCTTCTACCTTAATTTCCCCAAAGTGACCCCCCCCCCCCCCCCCAAAAAAAAAAATCTACCCCAATAATAGGATTTTTGAAATCAGTGTCAATGGCGGACTATTTTTAACCCCCACTACCCTCTGGCTAAGAGGATTCCCCCCTCCCCGTCTCCTCTCCCCTGCAAGACAGTGAGGGATCAGTGGAGTTAATCCCTCATCTCTCCTGAATAACTCTGGTCTGTCCTCCTTGGCTTTCCGTGCCACTGCTCTGTATTACAAGCATGCATCGGGTTTTCCTTAATGTGCTGACAAGTTAAATCCGTTTATTGGTGATTTGGCAGGACTCTGGTCTGCTGACAATGTGAGGGTGCCTCCTCTGGAAACACTTGAATGAGTTATTGTTGCGGTGGATTACATGCCTGCTACTGTACTCCGGTGCTGTGTAGTAGTGGCTGTGGTGGGCTTTGTTTGTGCAGATGTAGACAAATAGAGGCTTTGGGGGGAAAGGGGAAGTTTCCTATGGTGAAATATGGGTCTTTGAAGTGACAGGAGCCTGGTATTTGGTGCAAGCAGCGATGTAATTGTAGATAAAGAGGTGTGTAGACTGCAGAGCTGTGGGAATTAAAAGAAGCGTAGTCACAGCTGCAGCCTGGCTGTGTTCGAATCTGTCACTTAAACCTGAGCCTGCATTGATTCAGTGATTTACAGGTCATAAAGCATCTAAGCATTTGTAAAATGAGGGTTAAATCTGACAAAATATTCTCAGCACAAAGTCTGTTTAGGAGCTGCTGTGGCGTTTTTGATCATATCACACAGTCTTCATCAGCAGATAGAGATTTCTCACTTCGTCACAGAATTGAAAAGTGGGGGCACAGTTGTTTCAAGAGCACTTTGGTGACTGTGAAGGTCCAGACGACAAGCTGAAACACAGGCTTTGAAATCTTGAACCCAGATGTCTAAATGTCTGGTTTTCAACCAAATTTAGCCCAGTTTCAACACAGATGCCCAGATGACTTGAGACCTACATTAGATCTGTACTTACAGAGTCAGGATTAGAAGTCATGAAGGTGTTGTTTCTGCTGTAGCCTCCCTCTGTGCAGGATGTTTAGTTTCGGGGGGGGGTTCATGTGGCTTTCAGGGACTGATGACACCAGGTGACAGTCCTTCACAGAAGCTGTGATTTTTACCACTCAGTGCAACAGCTGCAAACATTAACCTGAGTCATGATACAGCAACTCATCAGTGGTGTGGATGTAGTAATGAAGGGTGGAGGAGCTGTGAGTGGCTGCACTTTACACTGTGTCCATGTTATTCTGTTTTGAAGCTAAGAGGTGTGAAGACTTGTTTCACCTCTTCATTGAAACGACACGACGTTCACACTCGGTGAGATATTCAAATCCAAGACTCCATCATTTTACACGTCTTTGCCCAAAAGTCAGCCTGACATCTTTGGAGACTTTGGGATCTCCACTATAATTTGAAATAAGGTTCTGTGGGTTTGAACAAAGCTACAAACTGCGCAGTGAGAGTTTGTGCTGATCGAGCCGCTGGCAGGACAGTGGGTGAAACAGTTAGTGAGATGATGATTTATATTTTCTGGTCTGTGTGTGTTCTTGCTGCCTGTTTTCTGCTCTAAAGTTGTAACACCAGAGCTGGATTTGGTTAATACTCTGCACAGGAGGATGTGGTGTTTTTCCCACTTTTTGATTGCACCCCTCTGAGACAGGTGCATTTCTACTTAAAGCTAGTTTGGTTTTAAGCACTCCTGACCACACACCAGCTTCAAACAACACCACCAAGCAGCCATCTTTATTTAGACTGCTTCCACTATTCCTCTGTGGCCTCTTCACCCTCCTGTGCAGCCACTCGACTATCTCTCACCCTCATTTCCTCAAGCCATGGATGAGTGAGATTCCTCATGCCGTTCAGTGTTTACGCAGTGGAGGGGGGGCAGGCTGCTGATTTACTGCTGGTCTCTTGTAGTGTCTCTGCCAGAATCACATTCCCCCGCTGCTATAACCTCCTCTAGTCCTAATAAAGGAAAAACAAAACACATTTGTACCTTTTTCTCTTCATCACTCATTTCTGTGGCTCTTACTTCTAACCACATTGATGTTATTCATTTAAGGGCTGCAAAGGATGTTTTATTACGTCACAAATCTTCCTGCTTTGACCTGCATATTCCTCAGTGGCTGCAGGAATGTCTTAAGTGTTTCTCAGGAAAATAGCATCAGAAAAGCGCCTAAATGGTAAACTTGAGGCTCTGGCTGATTGCACAAGTCTTGTGGACCGCGGGAATGATTTCCTGTGTGTTCAGGCTTTTGTACTTTATAGCTTCTGAGCTGCTGATGGGCGCTCATCATGAGCAGTCGTTAACACTGCGGGCAGGGCGGGAAGAGCCTCGGTCGGCTCTTTGATAGCTCGTATTCTGGGCAAGTGAGAGACCAGACTCCATCATTTTCTCTCTAGGGAAGCAGCTCCACCCAAACGTTTGGAGTCTAAATTACCTGTAAACGCGTGTCATTGATGGCTCTGCAGCCTGAAGGTGATTTCACGTAAACGCCGGGGTTTTGCTGCTTTCTCAGCCGATGCCCTTCTGTTACAAAATTTCCCCTCATTGCAAAGGGCATGTTGCAGCACATGATCAGTATAACAAATATCTTTTAGTTTCATTTCTGTGTTTTGCTCGTTTCAAGTTAGTGTACTACTACTTCTTCTTTGTTTGTGTAAAAGGAGTGGAGAAAGTCCCAGACCTTAAGATTACCACGAGATTTCCCTGAGTCAGCTCAATCATCTGAGAGTCTCACCGGCATGTGATAACCAGCGGTCGAGGCCGTAGCCAGTAACAGAAGCAGGAACAGAGTCTGTGTGAGGGTAAAAATAGACCGGAGTTTGAATATTTAAAGAACATCACAGTTTGAAGATTACGGGTAAGAAAACTCTGTGGCCTTAAACCATCAACAGAAATGTGAATGTCTTTTGCCTTTAATTCTAATTTAAGTCTGAACCAGACTTCTTTTACACTCTGAGGCAGATGGTTACACACACACACACACACACAACCAGCGAGGCTATAATTAAAACCATCCATCCAACCTAAACAAACCCCCCCTCCTTTAAAGTGGGGAGGCGAGCTGTGGCATTTTGTTTGTTTACCTTCAGCTGCTGCTCAGCCAGCGGCCGCACTAAACCAACAGCAATGTGCTTAGAGTTTGCTTTTGTCAGGCCCCAGGACCCGACATGTGGTCCCTCCACCCTCTGCTGCCACTGCTACTACTACTACACACGACACCTGGAAGCCAAATGGAAATCAGTGTGTCTCAGTTGTCGCTGCTTGTAAGCATCCCGCACTTTGTTTTTAGGGTTATGAAGGCTGCAGCTGGTTCGTGTGGAGCAGAGATGGTGGTGATGGTATCTACGTGCTACACCAAACTAAGCCGTTGGATACAGCACGATTAAAACGGATACAATCAGGCATGTGTTTAAAAAGCCTTACTACAAACCAGAGCAAGTAAAAGCATCAATAAAACACCTTAAAGTACAAATATGTCTGAAGATGAGATATAAACCACTTGATACTGACCTGCTGCCAGGCAGACGTGCTCTGATACAAGAGACAAAGATTAGAGAGGAGGACAGAGTGCAGCATCTGATCTCACGGTGTCCTCTATCCAAGGTATTTTTGTATTAGAGACACAGCTTTTATCTTCAGAGAACCCCACCTGCCCCGAGCAGCGTGAGATGAGATGTCACAGTGCCGAAGCTTCAGCACAACTTGTTCCAATATTAGGTTTAGTAAAGCCAGTTCTCTCAGTAGCAGCGTGTGTGTGTGTGTGTTTTATGTGTGTGCTAAATTTTCATAAGAGGCAGAAAAAAGTTGCACATCCTCTGGAGAAGCCAGAACCTACACGTTTACTTTAAACAATGCAGCAAGCGTTAGTCTACCCTCCACCACCAGCCCCACCCGATTAATGTTTAGGAAAGAGAGCATGGGATCAGGGAGGTGGTGACTCAGACCCCAGCTGGGAAAAGAGACAGAGTCATGTTCTCAGGACTCGATCACCTGCTGCCGACGATGACGCTCTTCATCTGAACCTCAGCGGTGTGTTCAAAGCTGCTCTGTGGACAGTAGACATCTGCGGTTGCACTGGGATGCTACTAAAGGAGGAACTTATAGGCCTGCTAACAAAAGAGCACTTAAGTTCAGCAGAAACCCTCAGTGGAGTAAACAAAGATGCAGTTGACTTGTATCAGGATATCTCTCCCTCTCTCTCTCCTCCTCCATCAGACTCGTGATCTCGCCGTCTCTCTCCCTCTCTCTGTGGGGAAGCCACATGGCGCAGCAGATGCTCAGGCTGCTGTGCTCTGACTCCTCGCACTCGCCTTTTCTCATGGAAATGGCCGCCTCAGCTGAACACAGACACACGCATGTGACATCAGTGGCATGGCAACGGGCGTATGCAGAAAGTGGAGGGCTGGGTGGTTTGCCTCGTGTGGGTGGAGGCTTTCTGTGAACTTATGAGTACACAGGGTTTGTTTTGGGATCTCTATCAAACCTTCTGACCGTCAAAGACAAACACAGCAGTGTCTTGTGATTTTTTTTTTAATTGACCAAATCTTTAACAAAATAATACCTCTGAATTTCCATCCCATGTCTCATCAGCTGATGTTTATCCCTATTTTTCTCTTTTTGTAAGCCCTCCCTGCAAAACCACAGCTCTCATCACGGGGACAATGAAACTGTGTGGGCAGGTGCACTTTATACCTCCTGGCATCCCCGTATCCGTCCCTGGCAGCTCAGCGCTGCATCGGCCTTTAAGGCTTCGTGACTCGGCAGGCAGCCACAGGCAGCATATTGTTAAGGAGGGTGTGTGGGCTATACCTGCACGACCCCTCCACCTCCCCAGGAAAGGTCTTTAAAGTTTTGTTATAAGTCTGCCTGGCAGGGGCCAGAGCCAAAATGCCAGGTTCAGAGGTCAGGAGGCTGGTACGCTGGCAGAGGAGAGCGTGTGTGTGGGGCTGTTGTTCTATCTTTGTGAGGACCACCTGAGAGACACACTGTGTAACTTGAGCGACCGCGCCAAAATACGCACCTTCACTGGT
>BRZM01000045.1:1415182-1488690 GCA_033238685.1 Lates japonicus | reverse complement strand
GCAACCCTGTTCAGGCATGGTCAGCACTGACCAGAGACAGTGCAGCGCACGTGTGGGTGGTGGAGATGAAGGAGGGGAGGAGAGGATATTGAGCGCCAGTTGTCCTCTGTCTTTCTCCCCTGAGAGCGGAGAAAGTGAGCTATAGGCAAAATCCTTCCACCAGCCTCATCTCCAGGAACCACTGGGATATGCAGTTTATTAATGATGATTAAAGGTTGTCTACCCAAATTAAGGCAAATTTTCTTAATCACCTTTAGATTTATCTAACGAGGGCGGTAGGTTTTGTTTTTGTTTTTCCAGTGTAATTTGGGTGAACTGACCTTTAAACTAACAAAAGATGAAATCTAGGACTCAGTGTTTGTGTTTCACTTCATGGCATCATGCTGAAAAGCAGAGGAGGGGGAAACCACAGCAATGTATTATGTTCGGGCATAAAGAGAGTGTGTCCCAACAGGGCCGCTTAGCACAGCCACCACCTGTCCTCACATACTGGAAGTTCTTTGTGAGGAATCTGCTGTTTCAAGTATATCGGACACACACACACACACACCGGGCTACATGCCACATTTGACCTTTCATTCATCTCGCCCTGCTGCACTTAAGTGTCAATGAAACCCAAACTGTCTCCTGGGAAGTGAAGTGAGCTGAGTGACTAGTTTTAGATTTCTCTGCCTGATCAAAATCTGTTCTTGTGTACTGAGAGGGTTGTTTTGGTGTTGTTGTCTTGCTCTGACGGTGACCCTGTGCCTGAACTCAGCACAATAATAATAACACTGAGGACGCCATGGGAAGCAGAGTTCTGGGAGGGAAACGTATGGTGTTAACTCCATTGTTCCTGCAGCCTGTATTGCATCAAAGTGAACAACAGTAGAAGCTGGCATAGTGCGAGGGGTGGGCAGATGACTGCCATGGAGGAAGGTGAGGGGGATGTGCGCCTGTTCAATAATGGGAAAAATGCTATGTGTTAATGCGATCGTGTTTGGCGCTTGTTGATGTAGATATTCTCACGTTCGGTGTGTGTGTTTCCGCTTGCGCTGGGATGAAATACAGTCCCAAAGTCTCAAGAAGAAGACTTGGAGTAAAGTCAAGACGCCAAGCTATAATTTAGCAAGCTATGAAGGAAAAAAATCTTTTTTCCACTTTAAAATCTGCAGTTTGGAACATTTTTAGATAATCATGCAGTGCTGTACGTTAGCTTCCTCCTGTGTGCCCACACATATTAGCAGCGCTGTGATTTAGTGGAGTTCGACTCTGATGACGAACTGCGATGTGGGCGTGTGGGGGAGCTTCTTCTTTTGTCAGTGGATTGTTGGGTTAATGCAGCGACAAAGACAGATTAACACATTTGTGCTGAAAGCTCCTGCGAACATGAATCTGAGTGGGTGAGGAGAGATTTGCCGTGACTCACACAGATCTCACATAGATGGATAAAACATTTAGATAATCGATTTGTTTCTCCTTTTTTACGGCAGGATAATTGAGCATGTAAAGACGCTTTATTAAGCATTTTACTTTGCTTTGTAGAGACAGAAGAGGTAAGAGTGAGGGAGATGGAAGCAAACAAGCAAATCTAACAGCAAACATGTTCCACTGACGAGTCCAGGGGAGTGAAGGCAGGTAGCCGGAGTCCAGCAGACAGGAAGCCCCAGATGTTTCAGTGTAGCTAGGCTTCAGATCACACACAGCACCCCTGCCATCCTCCCTGTGGTACCTGAGTAAACCCCAGGTCGTGCAGGGAACACACTCCCTGGGCCCAACAGGCCATCAGTCAGCCTCTTTGAAAGAGGAGATCTGAGGTGAAGACGAGTCAGGCTGGGACCTTTTCTGGGATCTAAAAGCTTTCAAAGACTCCGTTCTTCAGGTTCCCACTCATGTCTCACCGGAGCTCATCTCCGTCTTTCTCTCGTTCTCTCTGTCAGTCACACAACTCGTCACTCTCTTCCACTCTTTTGATGGTTTCCTTTTACCCTCCTGTTCTGTCCCTGTGAGCCTCATTTGAGGTGAATCCTGAACTTTCTCTCCCGCTAAGTCATTATTTGCTGCGACGGTTGTGTGGAGTTGATTTGCTCCTCTGTCCAAGGTCATACAGTTGATGGTTTCAACCGCCTCCCGATTCCCCCGCCACACGACACTGACAGGCTTGTGTTTTCTCTCCACAGCATCAGATGGATCCTTCCAGCAATTTCTACAACTACAGAACAGCACTCAGAGGAGCCACACAGAGGTCGATCACTGCCAACAGCAGCAGAGAGAAGGTGAGGCCACCAATACCTAAGATGATACATCATTTAGCTGTATGACCACATTTAGTGCTTCATATTTATAGAGGATGAGCTTTTCTGAGTTCAGCTCCCAGCTGAATGCACTGTGCTGGGCTGAAGTGAGGAGTGACAATTAAATTCACACGATGACATTTAAAGTGAGGCCTGTTGAATAAAGGTTGAAATTCTAGCAAAGTCACTGCCAGCAGAAAATCAGGTCGAGTGTTGGAGGAATGAGTCTTCTCTGCTAAAAAGTTAAACATTTCTTTAGTAGGGAGACATCCAGCAGCTGGTATTTATATAAACCGCACAAAGCCAGACTTTGGTGTACGTTTCGTACATTTGGCTGAAAATCTAATCCAGAGCCACTTGTGATGAATAACGGGGGTTCGATCTCTCACTAAACACCATTTGACAGCTGCTGTAACCTTTCAGTTTCAGAATAAGCACCCTGACCACAAGACCAACACCAAACAAAGTGTTAGTGACACTTTGTGCTGATTACTGTTCTGTAAAAAGCTGAGATAGTTATTGCACGCCCTCCATCGTCATGTACTGCAACAACAAACATGGAGGAAATAGTTGATGTCGAGGGAGAGCAGAAAAACAAACAGCAGTGTTGCTGCTTGTTGTGTCTTGTTATTGTCTGGACGCTGCGTTCCCATCGTGTTTACAACATCAGCGGCCTCTCGAGTGGACAGAAGTTACATAACAGAGTAGCTCAGAGGAGGGGGGCACAGGTCGAGTTATAAGTGGGTCAAGATATGAGGAGAGTCTTGGTTTCCTCTTCATCAAACATGCTGTGGAGGAGAAAGAAAACATGGCCGCCTGCCAGATCACATAGTGTTCTCTGCTGCCTCTTCAGTTGCCCGCTCTGACCGAATTTGGACCAGTGTGGAGCTCGCGGGCTGCCAGGCATTAGTGGTTAGCCTTTCTTCACGTCATCATGAGTTGAATAAGTGTGTGTGTGTGATTTTTTCATGGAGACAGATTGTACTGTCAATAAGTATCTGGCTCCCTGAGGTTTGTGAGGGGATGTTTTTGTGGAGCTCAGAAATGCAAACACACCCGGACGAGAGGTCGGGGTCATGAAACGGAAAGTTCCCAAGGAGTCTGGTATGTTCTTGCTCTTGTGACCTCTCCTTGTAAGGAGGGGTGGTGGTGCTGTTCATGGTCTCCTCCAGGCTTCCCCCAGCGCTGTTGACCCTGTCAAAAAATGTATGCTTCATTTCAATCAATGATTCAAGGCTTTTTTGACAAAATGCCAAACAGCTGATCTTAAAGACTTCACTGCAGCAACAGCTTGAGAAGACGGACACAGAAAATATTCCAGTTTATATCCAGCTATACCACACGATCTGCCTCTGATACTTGTTTTAATCAAACTTGGATGAATTAAAGATTTCAGGAGGAAGAGCTCTTTTTTCTGACAGACTTGCTTCTGTACTGGTTTTATTTGTGTGGGATTTATCTAAACTAGTGATTACAAAGTACTTTAAAAGGAAACATAAAACCGTGAGAGATGATGATTAGAATAAAACAAGGCAACAGGACTAATAAAATATCAGGAAGAAAAATATGAGAAGAATCAAACAGCATGTGATAGAACTGACAGCAACAAGGACAAAAACCATTTTAGAAAGAAAGATTCAAAATTTATCACAAAACATGTCTTGGTCTTCAAGTGAAACGATTAGGGAAGCTAATGATTATTTTATCGATTAATCTGCTGATTAGTTTCTTGAGTCATTGTTTGGTCTATAAAATGTCCAAAAACAAGAAATAAGAATTTCTCTTCAGTTACTCGCAGTCCAAGTTGTTTATTAACTCGACTGTCCAAAGTTTCAAACCTCAAAGATTATGAGTTAATATTTTTAGTCAAACTAAAAAGCTGGGTGAAGCTGGAATAAGTGAATTTCACATTAAATAAAAGACTCAAACAACTGATTCTTAAGAAAACTTGGATCAGCTGTTAAATTATTTCTGAGAAAGCTTCGCCAACACATTAATAAACACATAAATAAAGCTTTTAATAAACACATTCTTGATAGTAAATCTAATTTTCCCCTCTGGCTCCAGGCCTCTGTGTCCAGCTGTGAGACCGACTTCCTCTCTGCTCCTGTTTTTTATTTTCCGAACATGTATGTACAGACGTGTGTGCACGCATGACCACAGCCTTCACATCATGCAGACTAGCATGGCCTCGTAAACAACATCCTGCCCCTGCAGACCCCTCACCATACACTCTGTTCAGACTTTATGATTTGACTGAGGCCCAGTTAATCGTGTTTGAAGGATGTTGCGGAGGCAGAATTTCACAAGCTCATAGTGCAAGTCAGCGAAGGATGGTTGAAGAAAAACACATGATTTGATTCACTGGTTTGGCAAAGAAGCTTTTTTTTTTTTTTTTTTTTTTGGAATGAAGTAAAAACATAAGGAAATGGGAGTGGGTGGTTTATTGAAGTATAACCTCTGACACAATCATAATGACTTTGGTTAAATAATAATCACAGAGAGAAACAAAAATGTGCATCGAGTTCAGTTTGTTGTTTTCCCTTTGGAATTTCAACTTTTAAGCTCAGTGCCATGAATGTTTGATCCTGGGTGGGGATGTGTTGGGACAGTTTTTTTTAAGGTTGCTGTGCCAGTTTGCAGCATCTCTTGATACTGAGAAACAAGTCATGTGTTTATTCACCAGCCATAGCAACTGGTAAATACCAGATTTAGTCCTGGTGTTTGGTTCTCTCCCAGTGAGGAGGAAAATTCCCACCAGTTTAAAATTGACCGTTATTTGAATGGACTCTGGTGCTTCTAGCCCCACCCTGCTCTCCATCAGCCTCTACAGACACGCAGTGACCTGAATCACTGTATGAGGGTGGCGATGAATTATTTAAGGGGGAATTCTTCTTCTCTAGAAAACCATCCTGTTTACTCCAGTCTCACTTCTCTTTGTTGGTCGGAGGATTTTGTCCTGGGAAACTTTTTTTAACTTAAAGGATGTTTCTGTGCTCGCTGCTACACGCCCCATAACAATGGAAAGTCAGTGGGTTTCTTTTGATGAAAAATGTGTTCATGATCAGAGCAGAAGTGGGTTTGTTTTGTAAGAGATCCTCTTTGTCAATTGTAATATCTTTCTTTTTGAGCCAGTGTTTATAAAGATCACACACCAGGGTGTTGTGTGGAAATCCCCCCTCACTTCTTCCCAGTGAAATTAAATCTCTTTCTCTTTCTGTTGTCTTGCAGATTGTCATCCCTTTCTTCAGCCTGCTCATAAAAGACATCTACTTCCTCAATGAAGGCTGTGTCAACAGGCTGCAGAACGGACACATCAACTTTGAGGTGAGCTGAATTTTAAATTCCCCTCGGGGAGTTTCCCTGGCAACCGATTTACAGCAGGTTTTCTCTTTTTTCCCCTGCAGCTGACTTCACGTCAGAAAACGTCACTGTATTTACTACACAGGGCAACGGATTTTTGATGCTATTTATTTCCACTTCTCTAAAGAGTGTTGAGAATGAAGAAGTAAGGCTTGAGTGTGTAAAGTTCAGCTGTGTTTCCATGGAACAAACACACTGACCAGTGACCAAAGACTCACAAGTGTTTCCACTGGTCTTTGCTCACAGCTACACTGAATCAGATCCTATTTTAAGCATTAATTCTATCCTGGGAAACTGCTGAATCCTTTTTTTGTCCTGCTCTGTTACGATGCTCATACAGTTGAACACATTAACACTTCAGACCAGCTGACTGTAACCACAGTGTAGTGCTGCGTCACTGGAGCCCAACAAGGTTATACAACTTGCTCAAAGGCAGTTTGATAGTATTAAAATTTTAGCATCTGACTGATGATCTGGAGCATAGAGTAAAGAAGTAATAGTCAGCTGTCCATACTCTGTGTACTGTAGGCTTTTAGACATGTTGATTCTTCATTAACCTTTATTTATTTATTTTTGTTTCATTTCAGAAATTCTGGGAACTTGCCAAACAAGTGAGTGAATTCATGACCTGGAAGAAGGTGGAGTGTCCGTTTGAGAAGGATCGCAAGATCCTGCAGTACCTGCTGACTGCTCCAGTCTTCACTGAAGATGGTGAGTTTGTTAATGGATTAATGAATTATGGAGGAATCAAAGCCTCTTAAAGAAATAGCTAAACATTTTGGAAAATGGGCTTATTGTTTTTCTGGCCAACAGTTAGCTGAGAAGATTGATACTGCACTAATCTCTGTGTTTACAATGAAAACAGTAGAATCAGGAAGTCTTGTATCCTGAATTTATCAGAGAAATCAGGTTACTTTGAATCCAGCTAAATGAAAATAGCTGATGTACACTCAGTCCTTGGTTAAAGTATAACAGACCACAGACAATAAAATGACTCTTTTCCTGCTAAGCCTAAAATCCACAAACACCTTGTTATCTCCTCTCATACTCTGATAATTTTGGTCGTCTTTAATCCACATCAAAGTCGCGTGTCACTGGCTCCGGATCTTATCACTGTCTTATCAGAGGGAGACAGGGAGGCCTGTGAAATCTGACCGAACTGACCAATCAGCTGTGAGTGCTTCTTAAACACCCAACACCCAACACTGTCATCCATGGGTGACAGTGTTGGGTGATAGTGAACATCCTCCCGTCAACCAATCTGTGCACAGATGCAGAGAGTCTGCAGTGTGTGAGGGGAAGCAGGGATTTTTAACATGAAAGAGTCAAAGGAATCCTCAGAACATTTAAACTGCTTTTAGGCTCCAATTTAAGTTTCAACTGGAGCGTCTGTGTTTTTTGTTCAAGTACGTCTGTTTTTTGTTGGGTTTGCTTTTACTCGTCAGTACAGAAAGCACAAAGATGACAGGCCTCTCATAGAAAGTGAGGATGGAAAAGAGAGCAGGAAAAACATTGATTGTGTTGTTTTTACTGTGGGTAAAGAAACGAAAAAGCAACTTTAAGACAACTCAAATAAACTCCACTGGAGCTAAGACAGTTGCAGCAACTACATCATGTAAATGTCCCCATGATTAAATGTTGAAACACTGCATTCTGTTTTTAAAATGAGCTGCACCCACAAAGCAATGAGTCTAAAGCAAATAAAATACTCAGAAAGTAGAAACTAAATTTGAAAGATTTGCCATAAAAATGAATTTATACCACTAGGTCTCAGTTAAACCTCTAACTTTTTATAACAAGGAGTGTAAGAGCAACTGGCCACTTGGTTTTCAGTAGAGAAATGGAGCATCTCAATAAATATTCAATACGATTAACCATAACATGGCTCTCTAAGGGGGAAATGGGAAATAGACTGCTAATGAGAGCCAGTCAAGGCACTCAGAGTGGCCAATAACATCAGTACTGGAATGTGTCTCTGTGGGTGGACGTCACTGTTGAAAAGGAAAGCTAATGATTCTTTGATTTTTCTCGTGGCAGCATTGTATCTGGCATCATATGAGAGCGAAGGCCCTGAGAACAACATGGAGAAGGACAGATGGAAGTCTCTGAGGTGTGTATGACCCCCCCGCCCGCCACCCTGCTCACACACACTCACCCTCACCCTCAGGGGTTTTGAGTCTTTCAATCAGGGCTGTCACCCCACATCCCCTCCTGCCGCCCCGCTGACCAGGCAGACCCACAGGGATGTAGGTCACTCCAATGCTGACCTGCACGCTATTCAATAAATGCATTAAACACACACACACACACACAGGCGCTCATCATTCTTCCTGGTCACACCATTGCTTGCGTAGACACTCGCAAAGGACATCAGTCATTTTCACACAATTACATCCTATGCGCACACGACGCACCGCACCCTCTCATCACACAGCACTCTGGACGTGTATATGTGAGGAGATGGATGAGAGAAAAGCCTCTTTGTTCAGTCGGCTCTAACTGGTTGAAGAAAGCCCCAGAGAGCTGACAGAGGGATATTTCCTCTTGCTTCAGCATCACACGCTGAAGTGTAATTGACACAAACTGAGTCTGGGGCGTTTAGTTTCTTCAGAGACAAAGAGTTCTAGATCATAAGTATGCATATGGCCACATCACTTTGCTGCTGTCAAAGGTTTAATAACATCAGATATGTAATTTCAGACTCTAGCTCTGATGTAAAACATCAAATATAGCTAATGAGCGACACACTTTGGATAAATAAAAAGCTTACATTTTATTTTTAACATTGATATAGTGACAACTAGACCAAAACAACTCTCTAACCTCTGCCCCTCAACCCCAAAACATGTAAAACTGGAATGTGAAAATGCATGAGACAGACGTGTAAAAATGGACAGTGAACACATGACTCAACCCTGACAGTCACAGCTACAGGCTGCCAAAAACTGACCCCACACACACACACCCAACCACCCACATTCAGAGGCATGAATCAGATCTGTTGGCAGGGGTCAGAGGTGAGAGCAGGTTTTGGATCCAGAGCCTTGTGAGTGTTGGGTTAAGCCCAGCCTGGACGAATCCACTCAGCTCTGAGAGTGTGTGTGTGTGATCACGTTTCCTGATCGCCTGCCAGCTCCTCCCCCTGAGCTTTGCCTCCGCTGCGACACGATCTGTCACTTTATTCCAGCCGAGCCGCGTCAGCAGAACGTGCTGCTCGGGTCAGAGAAACTCTGTTCAGCAGGGGCGGGAGCAGACTGTCTCTCTACACACACAACCACACAAAATCACACACAAACTGTTGCTACAACTCACATCCTACTTTGTAAAATCTGATTTTATCACTAACATTTCTACCAAATTTAACGGACCTCTGTTAGTCTTAATATTCTTGCTGGAAGTTAAGTTGTTGGTGAACGTCAGGTACTTTAAGGCAGCTTAGCATATATGAGTTTTCAATGCTAACCGCTGGTTCTTTCTTCTCTCCACAGATCCACTCTGCTAAGCAGGGTCTAAACTGAAGAAGCCAGATTGAAGACAAACCCCTGACAAGCAAGCCGTGCCCACTCAGCACCGCTGTTGTCCAAACAAAGTATCCCCGTGTTTGAAGGGAATCGACAATCTCTACTTTGGCTCGCGAGGACCTTTTGTGTTCCCTCCAGCTTCAGATTTCTATTAAGCTCTGCTTTTCCTCTCGCTCTTTGTGCTGTATATTTCAGGACAGCTGTTTTTTTTTCATCTCTTTGTATGACTTTGAAGAGTCTTTTTTTAAAAGAGAACCACCACAAACCTTGATGATAAAAGCCAAGGGAGGTGCTTCTCCTTGTCCGAAGCATCTCGCCCTGCTTAACCTTCTGTGAGCGTTAACAGAGTTGTTGGGGTTCTTTGTTCCCCAAGTTTAACACATTTTTTTCCACGGAAACTACAAAGTTAGCTGCTGGTTGGCTAACACAACAGAAACGCTACTCTCTGGTTCCACAAGCCAGCATTCTCTGTATGGAGAAGTCGAACCTTAACCCGCAACACTGTTGTTTATCATTAAGCTAGCCATTATTTGTAGCTTTGTTTCGTCTCTTTCCTTTTGTATGATACCTGAGTATCTTTCGCTTCATGTTTCTGAAGATTTTGTTAATTGTGATGTGTAAGAGAAAATGCACTGGCTGCATTTTAAAGATGATGTAACTGAGTTTTTCTTTTTGTTTGTGTTGTATAAAGTTGTGTGATTTTCTTAAGCAGGAAGCAACACTTCCTTGTTGTTTGTCTTTGACCCACTCAGAGGCCTCAGTGTGCTTCAAGCAAAGTATTTCTTTTATGGCTGAGCAGCATCTGACACCCCCCTCGTCCAGCATCTTTCCAAAGTAGGAATAAGGGTTTAAGATGCTGTTTGATGCTCTGACAGGCACTTTGTTTGAGGCATACCGAGGCCTTCACCAGTGAGCTTAAATGGAAGGTGTGATGATGTGTGTTTCCTGTTGTTCCTGATAATCGGTGTTAAAATAGCCCTCTGCTGCTGAGAAGATAAGCCAGGCTGTGGGCTAACATGCATACTTTCCTCTTTTGTTCCTGCGCTACCTGCTAATGTAGAAAATGAGTGTGGTTGTGCTGCCCCCTGGTGGTTCAGTCGCGAAAGTGGATGGATTTGTGTGGTTGAATAATGTGAACTGAAGATTTCTTTAACCCCTTAACAGGCTAAATAATATCCTTTTTATGTTTTTATTTTTCATATTATTAAATGTGTAGTTTCCTTCCTGTTTTTATTTATAAATCTATAAGTTTAGTCACACTTTATCTTCATGCCAATATTTACTATTATTTTATTGTTATTTAATTTTGTACTAGGTACATAACATGCTTAAGTAGTCCTCAGATATTGGCTTAATTATTATTTTTTTATACAAGTTTGTATGAGACACTTATTTGTTGAGGTACTAGCTCAGAGTATGAAGTTAAATATATTCTGATGTCTGCTTTGCCTTGACTGCTCCTCTCTCACCACAGAGTGCTGTTGTGTTTTATTGTGTACATACTGTATGTTTCTTTTTTCCCCTCGCTGTGTTCATCCATTTGTATTTGGACTGTTAAAAATGGAATAGAGGAACCGTTTATAAAGTAAGTTGTGTTTAAAAGAGAAAGTTAATAAAAGAATGTTTAAAATTATCGACTTACTGACTGTTTGTCAAATTGGCTTTTTGAAGCTTTCAACTGCATCTCACAAACTTCCTAGCAAACAGAGCTGGTTCATCAGTGAAAAGAATCAAGTTCAATCATTTTCATGTAATAAACAGTCATAGTTTGGCTGTAGACTGCATGACTGAATATCATATCAAGAAGTAAACAACTCTCAAAATAAATATGAGATTATTTGGATACAATTTAGTATTTAGTTTCTTCTCTGTATGTTTTAGATGATTGTGATTGCATGCGATATGGTGTAATTTTCTATTTAAATACCTTTTTTAAACATTAAGTGTGTTTGATTTAATTTTATTATAAACAACAAGGAGCAGGATTTGAACTAGTCTTCCTGCAACAGCCACAAACAAACCCCAACCACTCCACGGAAGCCCCTTCTCATTCAGTGTTTCCCTGTGGACGCTCTTCGCTCCTCCCATTGACCAATCAGAAGCGGAGTTAGGCGGAACAATCAGCCAATCATGTTTGTAGACGTTGGCTGGCGTGTGTCGTCGTTGGCCGCAACGGCCGGTGGACAAACAAAGTCTTAGAAATAAGTGGAAAATATAGAGTAAAGGTTATGTTTGGTTTGTCAGCACCGTGAGAAACTTAACTATGGATCAAGCCTGGGTGCTAAAATAAGCTTTGGAGTTGTTATCGTCCAACACGAGTGAGGCTGGACGCTGAATTCACCCGCAGCACGAAGGTAAGGCTAACGAGCTAACTAAGTAGCGGCGGGTGTTAGCGTTAGCATTAGCCTTCTCTTTGTGACTATCTTTGTTGGCGTTATTACATTTTCACTCGTTTTATGGCGTGGTCAGGAGTGTGTTTTGTGACTAAAGCATCCCTGACATAAGTTGTAGCCCCACAATGTGGACGTATATTAACACAACGGTCATCCCTTGGTAGTTTGTGTATCTCCGTGCGGTCAATTTGCCTTTCCTTCATTTTTAGTCCCATCCTGCTCGTTACTTTTGTGGCGATTTGGCATCTCGTTGTGATTGTCATGCATCTATTTATGGTCAGCTTTTTGTCCCTTTGTGGCAGTTTTGCGTCTTTGTGGTTATTCTGCATCATTTGGCGTCTACCTGCTTCCTTTTCTTTTTGTTATCTATGCTTATATGATCATTTGTTGTGTTTATTAGTGATTAGTCATTTCTTTGTGGTGACCTGTTACTTGATTCACCACAGTTTTGTGATAAATACAGTTGGAGGCGTGTGGTGAAAATCAGGAACAGTAAGCACTAATATAAAACTGCCACTGCGTAAACCATCAAAATAACTTGAAGTTCAAACTGTGTGTCTTAAGTTTAAAACAAATATTGAGGTAAAAGCTGTGCTGTGCTGTCTTTGTTGATCCTTCTCACAAATGTAAGTTAAATGTTTTGTGTTTTTCTACATTACACCACCGCAGCAAATACTAGTCAGACACCAGTCAGTCAGACCAGTCTTTGAGTAACATAATATTAACAATACATTTCTTATGTTTTTCAACAAAGCTTAATAAAGATAGATGTGGTTTGAAGCTGTTTTATTTGTCTGAAAATGTGAAGTTGCAATTTCAAAGACCATGTTTATTCAGTGTATTAAAACATGGTGTTTTATAGGAGGACTGATGAGAATGGAAAAATATCTCTGTATCTTGTGAAAAAGTATAAATAAATCATCATAAATCCTTTCATCTGTATTTTACTGTAAAAGTAGAAAAGTACCTGTTTTTTTTACCAAAATGGTAAAAAACTGAAGATTACAGCAGCAGTAAGATATTTTTAATTTTACAGTGACATAGTAGCAACTCTGCTGCTAGTTGTTTATTGTTTTTGATGGGAAAATATTTAACAGTGCAGGTAACATTAGTTACAACACATGAGTGAGAGGAGAGCTTTTCATATCATGTATACGGTCACTTATTTACTTAAGTTTTTCCTTTAAATTGTCTGTATGCATAAATTAGAATTATTCATGTACAGTTCATAATATAAGACTAATTTGAGTTTTTAAAACAAGCAACATTAACAGCTTCTTACATGATAAAACATGAACACAATCTTCACTCATAAATATGAATCACTGCAATCAAACAATCATCTTGTTTGTGGTGTTGTTTATTTTTTAACAACACTGTCATGAAGCATAAAGTGATCAACAATACAACAATACAAGTTAAATGTGCAGATGGGCCTCAGGAAACAGAGCTGCTGTTGTGGCTTTTTAACCCTGGTGGAGGTCAAAGGAGATTTGGACCCAGACGCCTTCAGCATGGTGTCACCTGCAGACTTGAACATAGCACTGGAATACCTAGTTTTCCAGGCTTTTGAGGCAAAGTTAGTTCACAATACAAAAAAAAACAATAAAGAACACTTCCGAATTTTCCTCATCTATAACAACATAGAAGTTTAATCAAGTCAATACATAAAAAACTGTTATAACTGTTTGGAACCAGCCAATCTTAATAGCTAGAGGAAGATGCTAATTCTCAATAGTGCAGCTAAAGATGTTTGGTCCCTGAGCAGGTTTAAGGTAACATATGACTAAGGAGTCCTAGGCAGGATATTGTCTGGTCAGGTGTCAATGGGGGAGGAGATTTACTGACTCCTACTGTGTATATTGTCATGGAAGAATTATGTCTTTTGTGTTTTAATAATGTCTTAAAACTTTTTTGTCCATTTAAAACATACTTTCATGTTACATTTCAGGAATGATGCAGACTTCAACTGAAGCAAAGTGTTGGTGGTTTTAAGAGGACTGCAGCTTTTGGGAACGAGGGGAGGAGTTCGAAGAGGCTACAGTCAGTTTCAGGTAAGTCATCAAAAGTCATAAGAGGCTGAGGCATGGTGTTTTCCAGGTTGATCTTGCCAGAGAATAGTCTGATGACCAAGGAGTGTGTGTCAGGATTTTGTCCAGCTAGGTGTCAGTAGGGGAGGAGGACTACTGAGCTCAGCTGTGGACGTTGTCAAGGTAGAATTATGTCTAATGAGAACAGTGATCATTCCAGGACTGGCCTGCTTGCTGTAGACCAGAGTACAGTTTTCCTGTGGTCACGGCAGGCGAGAAAGTGCAGATTTTGCTGAGGTGAGGAGGAACTGGAGGAGGCTGTTGTTGGTTTTAGCAGAACTGCAGCTTTTTGGAACGAGGGGAGGACTTAGAGGAGGCTACGGTCAGTTTCAGGTAAGTCATCAAAAAGTCATAAGAGGCTGAAGCATGGTGTTTTCCAGGTTGATCTTGCCAGAGCCTGACAGATAAGGCTAGAAACAGTTTGATGACCAATGAGTGTGTGTCAGGATTTTGTCCAGCCAAGTGTCAGAAGGGGAGGAGGACTACTGACCCTGACTGTGGACATTGTCAAGATAGAATCCATCCAGTGACATAATTGTCTACAGCAGGCTAGAAAGAGGAACTACTGCTGAGGTCGGGAGGATGTTGAGAAGGCTGTAGTTGGTTTTAGTGGGACTGCAACGTGTTTGAACCAGGGGAGGAACTCGAGGAGGTTACAGTCAGTTAGAAAACCCGACAACAGAGGTGAAAAACTGACATTCAAGGTAGAATTATGTCTAATGAGAACAGTGATCATTCCAGGACTGGCCTGCTTGCTGTAGACCAGAGTACAGTTTTCCTGTGGTCATGGCAGGCAAGAAAGTGCAGGTTTTGCTGAGGTGAGGAGGAACTTAAGGAGACTGTTATTGGTTTTAGCAGAACTGCAGCTTTTTGGAACGAGGGGAGGACTTAGAGGAGGCTACAGTCAGTTTAGCATTAACAGTCAGAGGACATAGAGCGGTAGGCAGGGCTTTTCTGAGGAGAGTCATAGCAGAGCAGGAGAGACAAGACTGTAAACTGGTTCTTAAAAGCCATCTAATGATGGAGGAGTTTGAGGCAGGATTTTGTCCAGCCAGGTGTGAGTAGTGGAGGAGAATTACTGACTTCAGCTGTGGAGATTGTCAAGTTAGAATTATGCAGAGGAGGGGAGGGCTGAAGAGAGCGAGGCAGGGCTTGGTTTTTGTGGAGGAGGAAGTGCTGGAGGCTTTGCCTTCTGTCCAGCAGAGGTCACTGAAGTAGTGCACAGTGGCAAGGCAAGACAACCACCTACCTTAGAACCCACCCAAACACTGTAGCAAACTCAGGTAACTAACCAGAGACATTTGCTCTGCCAGCATGAGCACATAAATTGGGGATGGGTCCAAATTTTAAATGCTAGAATCAATTTTTGCCAATCAGAATATCATTTTTTTGTAACAAGCATGTAGTCTGTACTTTACTAGACTACACTTAAAATATGTGAGAGAGAGCAGCAATTAAAAAAATTAACAATTAAACATCAATCCAACAAATTACTTCCTGTGATGAGGTATTACCCTTAATAGTTTGTTTGTAGCAACCACCCATCTAAGCTTTGTTACTACCTGAAAATCTCTAGGAAACTGGATAACACCACATTGAAAAAAAATTGGCAATTGGGGTCCTCAGTAAGCTGAGATAATACACAACACTGAAAGATGATATTGCTCACTAGACATACTGCAGGACTAGCTCATGTTGTCTCTGGCCTGTTAGGAAGTTACTGATGTTAATGTTGGATTTACAGAACTGTCTATATTTGCAGATATATCAGCGACTGTAGGAGGAGCAGTACAAGTAATTACAACAAATGATTATAAGTTGCAGATGTGTTAAAGAAAGATAGAGGAGGAATTTGCATGTCAGACCCCTCACATTTCTTATCCCTCAGGCGGATACGGCTACTTTTCCAAAACAGAAATTTCAGGGTTTGGTAGTTTTAGTAGACGGTTTACATTTTACCATTGTCCTCATTATGTTGGTGTCACAAGGTTCAGTCTCAGGTCTGTCCATTATTCTAAGATTCTACATTTAGAGGGGCATCATGATGGTGTATTTGAGGTGAGAGATAGGGTTTCCCTCCCAGTCTCTGGTGTCAATAAACATGCAACATTTAAAGCCAAGGCACACCCACACCCTCCTCAAAACTTTCATTCTGCTCTGTAGGACTTCCTGTAGGAAATCTCCTGTAAAATCAAGTCTTCAGTTTTTGTCCAAGAACATGAAACATGGAGTTGCACATTGTGCCTGCCTCACAACGGCAACTAGGCCAAGTACTCGTGGCTGTGCCTGCCTTAGGTTGTCCCGAGGTTCTGCAGGGGGATCTTACCCGTCATAGGCGAACCAGTCTTCCATACTTGCCTTTTTATTTTTTTCTCAGCCTTTTTATCTATATCTCTATCTCCTGTCACACTGTGCCTGCTCACAGCGGCGTCATGGCCAAGTACTCGTGGCTGTACCTGCCTTAGGTTGTCCCAAGGTTTCACAGGGGGATCTTACCCGTCATTGGTTTAACAGTCTTCCATACTTGACCCTTTCTTATGAGTGTACATGTTATTTTTCTTATCGGCTGAGATGAAACCAGTCCAGCTTTGAGGAGAATCTGAATGTGCCTTACCTGATCGGTGCAGAGTCCATATCTATGGGAATCAACATTCCCCCTAACTATCTCATTTACTTATTTCAGGGCAAATAGATGTTAAAAAGATGCATGTATCTGACTGCTTAACATTTTCTGTCATGCTGTGACACACATTTGGTCATTTAGCTTCTTATAATACCGTGTGTGTGCGTCACGCTAAAACATTACATTAGGTACAGCAGTCAGACCACCAACCCTGAAACTCAGCCACCCCTAAATAACCACAAACTGAACGCTGGATTCAGACCTGGACTGATAACGAGGATGAAAGAACTGAAACATGTGACTGACATGCAAATTCCCCAGCAGGACCAGGACTTGTTTGACTCAAAAGTCATGTTATAGTTAGTAGTTGGAACTTTGTTGACATGTATTATTCTAGTCCTGATGTAAGGTGTTACTACATCTCCCTGCAACCCTGTTGTATGTTATACAATTAGTAGATGGTAGAACTTGTGTTTCTACTGCTCCTGCTTTTCTGACAGTTCGTTCATAACAACTTTTGTTGTAACAGCTTTAAAGTTCAGCTCAGATTACATCAGAACATATTTGATCAGGTTTGAGTCAGATCAAGGTGTATCAGACTGGGCAGGACAGTGACACTGCATACCTCTAATTCCTTCCTTTCTCATGCGATTTCCTAAGCTGAAATATCACCAGCAACATTTAGTCTGTAACAGGTGTCAGTGTCTTTCCCAAGGATGCTTTGGCACATAGGAGGATCCTGCGATCAGTGGACAACCCATTTTACCACCTGAGCCGCAGCCGTTCTTATTCATATTTGTCCATCCATCCTGTTACCTTGGATTTTCACAACAAAATGTCTGGTCTCTCAGGTTTCAAATGTTTATGTTACGTTAGCTTTGGGTCAGGATAAAGGGGATAAATTTGGCTAGGTAATATTAAATAAGGACCAATGTTGTTTCTAAGTCGTAGGGTGTTATCAAGTAGGGTGTTATCAAGTAGTTGCAAGGTGTTTTAGGTGGTTGCTAAGATTTTTTTTTAATTATTTAACTTTTCTTTACCTCAATTTTGACACATATGAATGTTTCTGTGTGATCCCCTTTTACTAATTGCTCTCTTTTTTAATTTAGTGGCATTGTACGCGATTGCGTGACTTTAAAATGTTTTGTACCCTGCTGTAAATAGATTTATTACGAGTGTTTGAGTTGGGTCCAACCTCTGTGTTGAACTTCATCTCCTGCTGCATCTCCTCTACCCAGGTGTCCTCTGGGTATGATCCTCTTATATTTAGGAGCCATGGTGTTTTCATCTCCTCTTGTTGAGCAGCGTCACCTGAAACCAACAGGAAGAAGAGAATGAAATGCATGTTTCTACGAAACTTTCTGTAAAAGAATATAAGCTCTCTTACCATCATTTTCAGTGAAGTTCTCATCAATTTCAATGAACTGCTCATCAATTTCAATGAACTGCTCATCAAGTTCAATGAACTGCTCATCAAGTTCAGTGGGCTGCTCGTTCTCATCGGCCCTGATGGCGATATTTTCCACTCTGGTTGCCCTGGTCTTGGTCCACCAACTGTGAAGTCTTGAAAGCAGACTTCTTCTCTCCTCGTGATCCTCCTCTCCTTCTTTCTCCTTTTTCTCTCTCTTCTGCCTCTCTTTCTCTTCTTTCTTTTGTCTTTCTCTCTCCTTTTTCTCCATCTTCTGCCTTTCTTTCTCTTCTTTCTTTTGTCTTTCTCTGTCCTCTTTCTCCCTTCTTTGTAGTTCTTGCTCCTTGTTTTTCTGTGTCCTCCATTCAATCTTCTCCTGTCTCGCTCTTTCTTTCATCGCCCTTTTCTCTCTTTCTATCTCCTCCTTCTCCTGTCTGTCTCTCTCCTTCCTCTCCCACTTCTTTCTTTTCTCTTCCTCTTTCTCTCGTCTCTCCATTTCTTTCTTCTCTCTTTTCTGTCTTTCCACCTTCTGCTTCTTCTTTCTTTCTGTCTCCTTCCAATCCAATGTCTCTCTTCTCCTCTCCACCTTTTGCACCTCTTCTTCATTCCTTGTTTGTCTGTTCATTTCCTCTCCGCTCCTCCTGGCCCCCTCTTGCTTCTCCATCCAACTGCCATGTTCCTTTTGCTCCAGTTTCAGATGTTCAGAAGACACTTTCTTTTCACGTTTGCATTTTTCCTTCTCACTTTGTTTTCTGTCCCATTTAAAGATAAAATCGAGGAGCATCCTCCTCCGCTTTACCCTGTCTTCTTCTTCCCACACACGAATGTATGCAGGATCCTTCCAGACACAGTAAGAGTCATCAGAATCAGAAGATAAAGGTCTCTCATCATTTGGTTGGAAATTCTTGGGGGTGGGAGAAGGCTCATCATCTTTAGACAATGAAGGGCTCTCACCCCTTCGTTGGGAATTTTTCGAGGTGGTAGAATACTCGTCATCGTCAGAAGACGAAGGGCTCTCACCCCTTCGTCTGGGATTCATAGAGGTGGTAGAATACTCATCGTCTGAAGACGAAGGGCTCTCACCCCTTCGTCTGGGATTCATAGAGGTGGTAGAATACTCATCATCGTATCAGAGGACGAAGGGCTCTCACCCTTTGTCTCTGTGCCTCGATGATTGTAAAAGTCTTGGTGTCTTCACAGGACGAAGATCTCTCACCCCTTCGTCCGTGCGTCTTCCTGACGGTAGAGGGGTTGGTGTCTCCTTGAGACAAAGATCTCTCACCTCTTCGTCCGTGCTTCCCTCTGATGGTAGAGGGGTTGGTGTCTCCACGAGACAAAGATCTCACCCTTTGTCCGTGGCTTCTCCCTGACAGAGGGGTTGTTTCACGAGACAAAGATCTCACCTCTTTGTCCGTGCTTCTCCCTGATGGGTGGAAGGGCTGATGTCTCCAGAGGACAAAGGTCTCTCACCCCTTCGTCCGCGTTCTTCCAGACGTGGAGGGCCAAGATCTCCAGTAGCGGCGTCTCTCACCCCTTCGCCTGGCTGGTACCCTGGGACACCTGCCTTATAAAGAAAAGGCCCCAGGAATGGTCGAGTCATGCTCGCAATGATATGTTCAGATGCCGACAATGTAGAACTGCAGACACAAGCACACACAGCAGTTATTTCACTGATTAGTATCAGAGAAATTAAAACAGGACATGAATCTAAGTGCTACAATGAAAATGCACCTATTAAGTAATCTTTAATTATCATGTTATCTGTTAAATTAATTGCCGGTCACAAATGCAGCAATTTCAATTCTTTGAACTAATGTAAAATTTCTTCTAGTGCAAAGAAAATCTACACATTTAATCCCATTTTGCACACATGCAACTTGGCAACAAGAAAAACAAAGTCAACAACTTAAAATTGTGCTATGCAAGAGAAAAAGTGCATTTTCAACTCCTGATAACAGCATAATTTGCTCATTTTAATGTAATGTTATTAGGAATGTAACTAATGAAAAAAGTGACTCACTTAAAAGAAAAAAAGCAGGAAACATGAATTTCTTGCTTTCTTAACACAATACAGTTCTAGTAAACAGAAAAAGACAAGTAAAAAGCAGTTTTGTCCCAGGTGGAAAGACCTCTTACCTCTCCAAAGGTTGGTTTGGGAATGAGTGTGTAATTCTATTCTCCTGCAGATATGCAACTGCTCCATTCTGTTCCATTCTGAAGTCACACAGAACAGAACAGAACATCAGGGTTCTGTTCCAGCTGTCAGTTCTGTTCTTAACAAACACACATTCACTTTGTTCACCCAAAGTTATCCTGCCAGCCCAGGAATTTAACTACAAACCCTCTGGTTGCAAGCACATATAACTAACATCTGGGCCCTCATTAGTGCTGATCATTCTGCAGCAGCAGTGTAGCACAACATTACAGTTGAAAGCAAAAGTTTGGGCAAATTATGTGTGTTTTTAGTTTTGAAGTTAAAAGGTAAAAATAAATGCAACCCCAGCAGCAAATAGACAGACTTTCTTATATGTTAATGCACGTAATGTAAATCATTTTCAGTTCTCTTGTCACTCTAAAATTCTGAGTTAATTGAATTCAGTTTGAGTAATTCAAAGTTATGAGATTTGAAAATGTAAAACTAACTGAATTAACTGAACTTGAGATAATAAACAAGATACATTTACCTGGAGTATTTTACTTAACATATTTGTAACTAGTCAGATGCCCAAAAGCAGTGGAACTGGATGAACTTGGGGCTTTTGGGCCAGTTGGTCATCCAGCTTTGGAGATGCCCATCACAATTACCCAGAGCTTGAACCGACATCTCTGCTTGTTTTGTCCATCCAAGAATCCAAATGTCAAAATTATATGTAAATCTTGAATATTATTCAAATCATTAAAATAAGTAACACAGATCTTAAGTGTAGTTGCCCAGTGTGAGAAGACATTTTTTGTTAAGAGCTTGTTGTTTTTGTCTCCTACAGAATCTCTTATTTAAACATCAAAAAAAGTGAGTGTGTGTTTGTTAGTTGCTGTTTCCAGGTCCTAAATTCAATTCAATCAGGAGAGAAATGAGAGGGAATGAGAAGATTAGAAATAAAATTGAATTTATTGTGACCAGGAGAAGTAGACTATTTAGACTGCGGCAGGAAGTAGTAGTGCTGAATGACAGCAGAGAGAGACACTTTTAAAGTTTGACAGTTCTCAGGTGAAGGTGAGCTTGTCAGGTTGAGAGCCGTTGTTGACAAAATGGACGTTCCTGGTTTGGAGTATGGAGTGAGGAAAATGTAGAGTTACAAAATGTTGAACAATCATACGGCTTTTAGATGTGTGTCAACACTCAGGTCTTAGGAGGTCAGTGTTGCAGCTGATCAGTTTATGTCCCCACAACATGAGTAACACAAGCCTCCTGGTGTTAAATCAGTCTCAAGGCTGCTTTCACAGCTATAAACTTATTCTTCACCTTCATTTATGTCGTCCCTGTTTTTTCATGTTTACTGATTCACCTCCCTCTGTTTTGTTTTTCCTCAGGCACCAAAGAGAAGGTCCTGATTGACATTTTGACCCAGAGAAGCAACGCTCAGAGGCAGCTCATCTGTAAAGCTTATCAGGAGGCCACTGGCAGAGTAAGATATCACTCCTGTTGTCAGTTCATCCTCAGTGAATTACAATTTGTGTCCATGTTAAAACACCAGCATGTATGACGGCTTGTAAGCCAGCTCAGAAAAAGAGTTCCTTGCTGGTCTGTCAGGACTTATTTTGTTGTGTGGGAACGGAATGAGTCACGGCTGTTTTTAGGCTGAAGTGTGACACAAACTTTAAGCTTTTGGACAGACAGCCAGAGTTTAGGGTGAACCAGAGGCCTTTGTGTATTTGCATGGGTGTGGTTGTGTGTTGCGTGAATATGAGTTTGCTTCTGATAAGCTGCATTGACATTACTTTAGGACCTGATGGTGACTTTGGGGACCTGCTGATGGCACTCATCGCCCCTGCACCCAGTCCGTCTGAGTTTTGCCTGTAGATATTGGCTGGCATATATTATCATTGTCGTGTGCCGTGGAGAGTCATGAAAAATGACTGAAAAACCCAACGTTTGGTTTGATGGTGAGCTAACTAATTAGCGATGAGCGTTAGCATTAGCTTTCTCTTTTTTATTGCACGGGTAAGAATATGCTAGTGTTTTTGTCACAGCGTCCCCGACATGAGTTGTTAGTGTTTTTTTACGTCTGTGTTATTTTCTGTCCCATCCTGCTCATTTGTTTGTGGCGATTTAACATCTCGTTGTGGTCATTTACATCTCTGTATGCTCAGCCTTATTAGCGTTATTTAGCATCATTTTGCATCTAGCTGGACTGGCTGTTCACATCTATTTATGCTCATATTGTATTTATTTGTTTGTGGTGATTTCAAACTTGATTGACCACAATTTTGTGATAAATATAGCACTGAAATCTACATTTTAAACTATATCGTCAAAGTTAAATCTAGGTTTTAGTGTTTAATTTCCAGTGTCATGTTCTTCCACACTCTTTATTTTATTATTTAGTTTTTGACTTTTTCTAGTCTTGCTCCTATGTTTTCCAGGTCTTCTTCTTCAGCTGCTGCAGCCTGGATGGAAATAATAGCCCTCAACTTACAGGTCAAAGGTAAGATTTACCCAGAACTATAAATGCCAGTAACCACTTTGAGTGTCACTCTTTGGTATTCAGTCAATTTATTATTGAATATTATAGTTACTAATCCCATTCAAAGAAAATATTTGGCATTTTTGCTTAAAAAAATATCAAATAGTTATTGATTGTACTGCTCCTTCTCACCATATAAGATCAAACACATTAAATAAAAGCTGCATTTTCTGTCTTTGGATTGGATTGTTATTGCTAAAAATCAGTCAAAGTAGGATTGAAAAAATATCAAAACTGCAGTTTCATTGGTCATTATCAGAAATTCAGAACAAAGTTTTGTTTGTTTATTGATAAAAAAAAAAATACAGTGATAACAATCTCCAAAGTCTTATGTTTATTAAATGTTTTGGTTCAGGTATATATGTTGATGAAGAATAAGGAATGATATACGGATATTTTTCTCTTGTATATTTCTCTTTTACTTCCTCCAGGTGTTGCCACTTCATCCACGATTAGAGAGTCCTCATATCCAGAGATCCAAGAAGAAGCCTCCAGGTAATTTAGGAACACAGAATAAAAAATATGCTTTAGTTACATGGGTCATGTATGAACAGTTACATTTGATTTCATTAATAAGTGTTTGTGTTTTTCAGATGAATTCACAGAAACTACTGGATTCACTTGAGGTGAAGGTAGGAAAACATTTTTATTTCTATTAAAAACACATCAGCAAACATGATAGAATCGATGATAGTTTCATTGCAGTGACAGCAGCTGTAGCTCTGGATCTGCAATGGATGAAAGAAAACAAGGTGTTAATTAGATAGAGGACAGATACATTACATATATATATATATATATAAACCACAGACTCTGACAACGTTTAACTGCTTTTAATAATTGTATCATAAGCAGTTAAAATGTTCTTTAAAACACTTAATATAGACATGTAAGTCTTTGGAAAATGTGCTCATAAATACATTATGTGTTAATGGGAGGCTAAAACAAAGTGCCTCCTAGTGGTCAAATATCCGGGATTTGTCAAAAGACATCAAAAATGTCATAGTACACTGTCAGTAAATATACTGTCTCTCAAATGTAAGAGGTAGACAAAAACCATGTTATAGTAGAAGTCATCTGCAATATATAAATAATCTGTATTAATTAAGGTAATGTAATTTGTAATATTGGAAGTTAGATGTAATGATAAAAGTAATATGTAATGGTAAAAGTGATCTGTGCTAGTCTACGGTAATTTGTAATATTACAAGCAACAAAAATAGGAAAATTAATATCTAGTAAGAGGCATTTGATAAATAATTTAACTAACTTTAATTATATTTGTAATAAATTGTCTGTTTATACAAAGTTTCAAGACTTGAAACTTTAGAGTTTCAAGACTTGAAACTTTGGACAGTTTCTGTGATTAACATGTTCTGTCTCTGCAGGAGGAGAATGACTTCATCACCTGAAGAGGACAACAAAAGTAGTTAAATGTTCTTAGAGATGTATAAGTCTTGAATAAGCATATCCTCATGTGGGCAAACATCTGTAATTTATTAACTCTAGATCTGAACCAATAAAGTTTTGCAGTTTAACTTTTGAGTTGAGTGTCTGTTTTCAAATTAATATCACAAAAATGATTTTATAATGCAGAAATGCCAACTGTTCTCTACTTAAGGCTTGCAGTTAAAAGGTATAACTGAGGCTAAAAACTCTCACCCTAACCCCTTTTTGTATTTTGATTTATAGTGTTTTTACAATTGTTGTGGTCAAGTCGGTGTAGGCGTACTATACTATGACATTTTTTGGCCATTTTTGATGCCTTACAATACTATGACATTGTTTTTATATTTTTTGACCATTTTTGACACCTTTCAATACTATGACATTTTTTTGACCATTTTTGACACCATACTATACTATGACATTTTTTGATGATTTTTAACACCTTACTATACTATGACACTTATTCACATTTTTGATGCCTCACTATACATACATTCGTTGACGCCTTACAACACGATGTTTTTTTCATTTTACTTACTATAGTACACACCTTAATGTACTATGGCATTTTTTTTTATGCCTTACAACATGACGTGACATTTTTACACCTCAACTCACCTCACCTCACACCTCTTGTGGGTTAGATTTTGTGTTTGTCATTTTAGTATTTTGCTATTTCAAATCTATTTTCCAATGTATTACTGTGTACGTAGTTTTGTTTATACTGTTCACATTGTTCATAATTTTTACATATTGTTATATATTGTCTTATTTTGTATCTTGTCTTGTTTATATCATGCCTTTTTCTATTTTTGCTGCTGCAACACAGAATTATCTTACTTAAATAAATATTTCTGAACACTGAATATTTTTTTGTCGGTCTATTTTAATATTATATGAGAAGTGAATATTTGTAGAGGCCTGCAGCCAGAGTTGCAGCACCCAGCCAGGCTCAGATTTACAGCTTTCAGTTTAGGGTTAGGATTACGGCTTTTGGCCAGAGGCTAGGGTTAGGGTTTCTGGCTTTTGGCCAGAGGCTAGGGTTAGGGTTACGGCTTTTATCCAAGGTTAGGGTTAGGGTTAAGGTTTTATCCAGAAGCTAGGGTTAGGGTTATGGCTTTTATCCAGAGGCTAGGGTTAGGGTTATGGTTTTTATCCTGAGGCTAGGGTTAGGGTTACAACTTTTGGCCAGAGGCTAGGGTTAGGGTTATGGCTTTTATCCAAAGGCTAGGGTTAGGGTTACAACTTTTGGCCAGAAGCTAGGGTTAGGGTTATGGCTTTTATCCAAAGGCTAGGGTTAGGGTTACGGCTTTTATCCAAAGGTTAGGGTTAGGGTTTTTATCCCGAGGCTAGGGTTAGGATTACGGCTTTTATCCAGAGGCTGCGTAGGGTTAGGATTACGGCTTTTATCCAGAGGCTAGGGTTAGGGTTAAGGCTTTTGGCCAGAGGCTAGGATTAGGGTTATGGCTTTTGGCCAGAGATTAATTGGAGTTTTTAGCTTCAATTTTATGTTTTAATTGCAAGCCACAAGTAGAGAATACTTTGCATTTCTGCATTGCAAAATAATTTCTGTGACATTTATTTGAAAATAGACATACTCAACTCAAAAGTTAAGTTACAAAACTTTATTGATTCTGTTCTACACAATATTTAACAAACCACAGCAAATGACATTTGAGCACTTGAAGACATTTTTTTATTCTCTCACCCCACATTTAATGTAGTGATGAGCATGAGGATAAACTTAATCTTAAAGACTTATACATCTCTAAACATCTTTAATAACATTTAACTACTTTTGTTGTCCTCTTCAGGTGATGCGACCTTCTCTTCCTGGAGAGATAGAACATGTTAATCACAGAAACTATCCACAGCTTTAAGTCCTGAAACTTTATTACAAATATAATTAAAGAAGAAAAAGAAACTTTAATTATCCCTCAACTGCTCCTATTCTTGTTGCTTCTGTGGTTATTACACTTTCTTATATTTAGACAGTATGACATTTTCTGATATTTTCGACCATGCAAGTATACTAAGATATCTTTGACCATTTTGATGACTTATTATACTATGACATTTTTTGAGGATTTTGATACACCCTTTACTATTTTATGGTATTTTTGTATTTTTCAGGCCATTTTTGACACCTTACTATACTATGACATAATTTTGTATTTTTAGGCCATTTTGACACCTTACTATACTGGCATTTTTATATTTTACCAGAGCCATTTTTGACACCTTACTACTATGGCGTTTTTGACCATTTTTGACACCTTACTATACTATGACATTTTTGACCATTTTGACACCTTACTATACTATGACATTTTTTGACCATTTTTGACAACTTACTATACTATGACATTTTTTGGCCATTTTTGACACCTTACTATACTATGGCATTTTTTGATATTTTTCGACCATTTTTGACACCTTACTATACTTTGAAATTTTTTGGCCATTTTTGACACCTTACTATACTATGACATTTTTTGGACATTTTTGACGCCTTACTATATTATGACATTTTTTGATGATTTTTGACATCATACTATACTAAGACATTTTTGACCATTTTTTACACCTTACTATACTATGACGTTTTTAGCCATTTTTTGACACCTTACTATACTATGACATTTTGACCATTTTTTGACGCCTTACTATATTATGACATTTTTGGCCATTTTTGACACCTTACTATACTATGACATTTTTGGCCATTTTTGACACCTTACTATACTATGACAACGTTTTTGATATTTTTCGACCATTTTTGACACCTTACTATACTTTACAGGGGCCACATGCATTTTGACACACTTACTATACTATTAGCATTTTTTGGACATTTTGGCCTTACTATACTATGACATTTTTTGATATTTTTTGACCATTTTTGACACCTTACTATACTATGACATTTTTTGATATTTCTCGACCATTTTTGACACACTATACTATGACATTTTGGCCATTTTGTTGCTGTGACTTTTTTTGATATTTTCAACGCTTTTTGACACCTTACTATACTATGACATTTTGATGATTTTGACACCTTACTATGACGGTTTTGTGCATTTTTGACACCTTACTATACTATGACATTTTTGATATTTTTGACCATTTGTACGCCACCATACTATAATTTTTGACCATTTTAACGCCCACCATACACCTATGACATTTTTTGGCCATTTTTAAATGTTTATTAATTATGTCTAATAACAATCACTGAAGCAGTCATTTGTGTTGTTAGCCTTAGTAAGGTGTCAAATAATATATGTATAATAAGGTCAAAAATGAACAAAATATCAAAAATGTCATAGTGTAGTAGGGTGTAAGTGGTCAAAAATGTCAAAAATCATGGTATAATAAGGCGTCAAAATGTCCGTAATCGCCAATGCAGGCCAATCAAGCCAAGGTTCGAGGTATGGTAGATGTCAAAATAGTCAGCATCAAAAAATATGTGTGGTGTCCGTCGTCATGTGGTGTCAAAATAACCGCCAGCTATGGTAGGGCGTCAAAAATGATCCGCATCAATCGCCAGGTAACAATGGTGTCAAATGATCGGCATCGTCATGATATGGTGTAAATGATCGCGTCTTCAGCCCTGTTGATGTCAAAAATCGTCAAAATGTCATGTGGGCGTCCATCATCAAATGTCATGGTAGCAGGTGTCAAAAGCAACCGCGTTCAATATAGTAAGGTGTCAAAATGAATCAAAACTCAAAAATGCCATAGTATGGTAGGGTTGATAAAAAGTATTGCATGTCGAATCAAAAATGATCCGTAGTATGGTAAGGTCAATATCGCGTAATATGTGGTCGTCGCGTCCGCATGCCATAATGGTGTGATCGGCATGTAAAAATGCCATGGTAGCAGTGAGTTATCGCAGTCGCTCGAAATGCCGCCGGTATGGTGAGGTGTCGGTCGCCAGCAAAAAAAAATACCGTAATATCGAAATCAAAAAATAATCAAAATGTCGCCGGTATCAAGTCATCAAAATGGTCATGTGAGTATGCTTGTGGTCAATCGGAAAATGTCATGCCTCTCAATATGGAAGAGATTTGGCAATATTGGCAACAAGAACTCAAGGCGGACCAGTGGTGGGACCTCTTTCTTTATTATGTTGTGACTCAATTCGGAACTGCACGCCCGAACCAGCGTTCTGTCGGGAAGGAAAGATAATCTGAGCGGATTAAGTGATGGCAGAATGTGAAGTGCTGGGTGGTTGTCATCACTGATAAACGGGATGAAGAATAGTAATGTTCAGTGTAGCACCGCGGTTGTGCGTGAATATAAAATTTGTAACAACACGATTGAAAATAAATGACCACAATGAAAAGTCTCTGCCCAGTGGCCTGATGCGTATGGGTGAGCTAAAACCAGTGTGCAAAAAGCCAGCAATCGCCCTGACCAAAGCAGCAAAACAATAATCTGTGGACCGGGACCGCTGCTGGACTGTAACGCTGCTGGATCGCAGCAACTGTTAAAAACGGATGCGCTCGCTCGCCTCAACTTGAAAGGCCAGTAGTGGAGACGGCGGTCAGTACACACTTTTATTACGCGTCATGCTGCCTCCCCACAGATGCATAATATTAAAGTTATCCACATAATTAGTTAATTACAAAGCCTGCTGTTTAGTTTAGGTGTTATCACAGACGGAGCGTTGCAGATCGCATGTACGGCAAGCAAAGCTATACAGGCACAGGGCAGATTTTTAAGATAGTGCGGAGGGAGGTGGAGGGAGGTGAGGCATCCTGGCAACAAAGGGTTTTGAGGGCTGGCTGGCTAAGAGAAAAGCCCCATTGTTCACGCAATAGTGGCTTTTGTCAATTCTGGGTGCCCTTCCGTAGGCAGCATCGATTGTTCCACTGCTGCAGAGTTGAATGTCACTGGTTTACGTGTCATTAGCCTCTGGTGCGCTATGTTTGGACAACAGATTTTTAGTGGGTAGAACTGTTTCTGTCCTGTACCTCTGTTACCTTTGGTACACATATGAGCCCCATCTGTCAGACATTTTAGATATAGAAAGTTGTTTTGCTGGCAGTAGACTGCGCTGTGAAGGCTATGAAAGGAAAATGTTAACATAAGTTAATGTAATGACGAATTTCTCAAGGAATAGCTCACATTTTTGGGAAATTGCTACATCTACTTTCCTGCTGAGCAGGATAAGATCATGATCAGCATAGCATGAAGACTAGAAGCAGGAAGAAATGGCAGATAGCCTGCCTGTAAAAGTTCAGCGTGCTGCCAGAGCTCATGACTTAAAGTAATGTCCTATTGAGTTTCCTTTTCTGTAGTTCCATCTTTTCTTGCTCCAGTTGCTAGTGGCTCAAGATCATCGTCTTTTCCAGCAGTTTTCTTCTGAAGCGTTTTCTTCGGTCTAGACAAATAATTTAGTTAGTCATCATGAATCAGGGTTCTTTCAGTGCATGTCCTGATGTTTTCGTGTGCTCTGCTTGGGAATAAGTTACGTGTCCGAGTTAAATGTGTGTATTTTTTGGGAGGTTGGTGTTAACGATGAAACAGCAGGGGCTAGTTAGGAGCAGACAGTGATGGAGGACACAAACATCCATCTGTCCTGATAGAAGACGTCCCCCTTTCACCACTCAAGACAAAAAAACACAACCCACCCACCCCCACTGTTTAAACGCAGGTTTCACATTAGCTCATCAATGGTACAAACACGAGTATTGATCCTGATTTAATCTAGAAATCAATATGTTTCTCACATGTCACCTGGACACATTTACAGCTCCCAATATCTGCTCTCCTTTTGTAACCCCCGGACATAAAACGCATCTTAACTGAACACAGAACACACTTATGTTATGTATGTTTTGATGGTCTCACAAACATCTTTTGATTTTACGGTAGATCGGCTGCAGTTGGCATTAACACCACCCCTCCAAAGATGTTTTCATGGTTGAAGGAAAGAAAACAGAAAGCCATTTAGCACAAGATTCCCTGGTACTTTCCTCATGAGGTGATAGCGTGCACGTAGAGTTTAACAGCATCAGATAAGATATCCTCTATTTTTAAGCATATCCAAATACTTAAAAGCTGCAAGCGTTGCTATTTCTAGTTTATCTACTCTGTTAGGTTAAATGGTTCCTTTTGATTTTTGTTTTACAACCGTTCTTATTTTCTGCCTGTAACAGAGGTTGGTGTTGGGCCATCAAAGGTTATCTCTCAGATTAGATGCAGTCAGTTTTTTCACTCATTTATTAACCTCTGACCTGTTTATTTGGTGGTGACATTTACTGTGATTGCACCAAAAAGTTGCTTAAAATCCTCCATCACACAGAAAATCTGACTAACAGAGCAACTACAGTAGGAGAAAGTTGAACCAAATAGGTTGTGTAATCATTTTAACGTTTGCTTTCAATTTCTTTTATACATCATTCTTTTAAAAATAACCGGTGCCACTGTTTGACTGCTCCAGTTCCTGTAAGACTCTGTTCTAACATGTCTCAGCAATAAATCTGTTCGGTCAACTGTTATCCTCACCATCAGGACTGATAGCATCTCAAATATCATGAGTTTCCTGTAAAATCACAGACTGTCTTCAATTATTTGTGTGGGAACTGTAACTGAGAGGACACCTGTATTAACAGAAGTTTGTAGGTCTTTAACAGAAAAAGTCTTTTCAAAGGTTACAAACACTACATGTATGCACTGTGCTGACAAAGAAGCCTTTTTGAGTGCAGATGTTCTGTGATATCATGTACGCCACAGGCGCATGTGCTCATGATACGCACAGCGTGACCGAACGTGGTCTTTGAAATGAACCGTTTTCAGCGAAGCTTCGGTGCCTCGGGTTTACAAACTGCCACAGGCCGGTGTTGAGGAAGTGAAGTTGTGATGTTGCTGAATTGTGATAATAAAACAGGATTCCACACTCTGGATACTGCAAATGCCACGGGACATTTCTTGGAAGAAACTCGGCTGTTAAGGCCACTGACATCAGCAGGGGTTTCATCAGAACTGATTTGCATTCGTGTTTCTCACAGAGTCTCCAGATCGTGTTTTGAAAACAGAACGCATTTGTTGAACCCTGAGCAAATCTGGAGTTTAGAGTTAGATGCTGATTCTTTAGAGCATCGACCGCAGCACTCTGGGAAAGGGTTCCAGTCCAAAATAGACGTCCCGAACATCTGGTCAAAGTCGTGTCCAGACCACACTCAAAACATTCCAGGACCTTGATCTCTGTAGTAAGACTGTCATTATGGATGTGGTTGGATATATAAGGAAGCAGCAGCGGAGAAGAAAACAAGCACTGTGATCTTGATCTTGACTTTGGTGGTGCACAGTTCTTGCCATCCCTCAAAATGTGCAGTTTTTATTTTGCACCACGTTCTTTTTTTTTTTGTTACTTTAATATGATAAGTCATGAGGATTTAACAGATCAGATGCCTGGAACACTTGATACGAAGCAGACTGTTGGACAAACATTTGTGTTTTTAAACCAAATGGTGCGTGCACAGCACACTTTTATGACAGGTGCCACTGCACTGACAGTTTTTAGAATTTAAATGCTCTTTGCACAGATTCCTCTCTTATGCTTTAAATCAGTGATACACAGAGTTCTGGACTTGAGATGTGAGACATGGACTCTTGTGGGACAAGGACTTGAGTCTTGACTGTTGACTCTGTAAAGTCTTGACTGTAAATAGTCAGAATTGAGCTTGGAGTTGGACTTGTGTCTCAAGATTCAAAGCAACTTAATGCTGAATGCTGCGTCTTAGTCAGGTGGTGGGTATTTCTGTCCCATCCTGACTTGGCAGTATAGATGTGCTTGCATGTAAAATAATCAGTGCACCTTTTACTATCTGTTCATCAGTGCCGCTTGGCTAACCTGCTAAAAACAGTCCGGGTCAGGTGGTGCTCCACAGGAAATAACACCACTCAGCCAAGAAAAACAGGACCTCTAGTGATTCGATGGCATGAACCAACTACGCGCTCAGTCATGGTGACTTGTACTGAGCAGCCGTCTGCCACCTCAGGATCGCTGCCAGGGTCGATGGCGTAGGGAACAGCGTGCCCCTGCTAGGCCCCCCACCCCATTCATAACGCCAATAGCTGTGATGAGCAAATGTGACTCCCTGTGCCTAGAAATGTCAGGCACGCTGTTGTCTCCAAGAAGTGTGACTAAATTTATCCAACCCTGGCCTGTCCTCTGTTTGTAGTGGGGACAGAAGCTACGGCAGATGGTTGACTTTGAAGTGGCAACTGGAGCGATTTTCACTGGTGGTGTGTCTCACTGTTGTCCAACTGTGCAGGAGTGTGGTCGAGCGTTAGCTGAGCGTATACAGTGTTTATGGTGATATTACAATGTCTGAGTGAAGGTATTTCATGTAGGGCTGCAAGGATTGACTGTTTTCAAAGTCTTTTAATCAATATCTTTTCATTTATCAAAAAGAAATATCAAACATTTGTTGTCTCAGGCTTCTCAAATATGTCAAATTGCAGGTTTTCTGTTTTTCAATTGAATATCTTTGGGTTCTGGACTTTTGGTTGAACATAAGAAGCAATTTTGGCCATTTTTCTCTTATTTTTTACATTTAATAAACGAATAAAATAATCAATAATGAAAAGTAGAATTAGTTGCAGCCTTCAGTAGGGTCATCAATTCACTGTGTGCACCTGCCTGAGGAGCATTCATCATTTAAATATATTATTTTCTCCCAGGTAATTGGTTCTTCTCCTCTTGCACTCCAGTACGAAACCTTATCTCTCTCTCTACATCTTCATTTTTCTTCCCTCTGTCCCGGGCTCTGGCAATCACCCCTTGCCAAAACTGCAATATCCACAGAGCCGCAATTGATTGGCTGACATGTGAATGTGTGTGTTGGTGTGCCATCACACCTATCACAGTCACATCACCAACAGACAGATGCATTAGTCACGCCATGGGAAGTGAATTTCAGAGAAGGTCCCGCCCTGGCTGTTGGCAGAGTGATGAGAGTCCTCTCATTTTTTTTCCCCCTCCAAGTGCTTCAACACCTCACAGAGAACTCACATTTGATTGCTGTCTAGGCACCGGGCCTCCACTTCCATTATAAACCTAGCTGTGTTTATTCCCTGAAGTGGATTCTTGTTTGTAGAACCCAGATTCTGGAGGCTGCCTTGGCAGAAAGTCCAGGGAGGAGGGATGTGGTCGTGAGAAGTGGGGCCTCGTCACCCCAGATTGGGCAGCTCATAACGGCGGTATGGAAGGAGTCCATGTACAGGATCCTCCACACTCATAATAACACACAGTCTTCTCCACATTCACAAAATGAAACACACATGTCCTTGTTCCCTCTGTAGACCCTCTTATGCAACTTATGTGCTAAACTGTGTCAGTGAGGGAACAATTATCTAATCGTGGCCTGTTTTCACTCAGGGAAACATGGCGACCTCTCGACCCCTGAGGCAAGGGAGCCAAGAGTCTGTCTCCTGTGCCCCCGTTGAGCTGAGGGGCCTTAATGAGCCCGGTAGAAAGACACTTGCGTAACATTGTGAGTGACCCTCCCAGTGCGTGACCAGAAGGATGCTTTTTCTGCAAAATAAATCCTGGAGGCGTCACATTTTGAGGGTCGTTCTGTGGTTTGGGCTGCGAGCTGGCATCGGTTTACAGTCAGTTCTGCTGACATGTAGTCAAACATGTGTGTTGTAAATTCCATTGAGGTTGTTATCACTCTCTGCCACAGAACAGTGGTTAGTGGTGGTTTGCCCACAGCTGAGCTAAACAAAGTGGCTGCATGCATGCTACTGGAGATTTGGTCAAATTTGCATCACACTCAGAGCTCCTGTTCTCTGATGTAGTGGCTCTTTTTTGTTCTTAGTAACCAAACATAATAGAAAAGTGCTGTAACTGTCTCTAACAGCAGTGTCGCAATGTTTCAAACCAGAACAGGAAACAAAGACTCATAGCTCATGGTAAAGATTCAATGTGTTCACCAAGGAACTATGTTGGGTTCCCAAGTGATTTCAGGATAAACTAAACACTGACTTTTCACTAACTAATTCTCTTCTTTCACCTCCTTCCCCCCCCCATCCATCCCTCAGGTTTACAGGAAGGCGGTTGGCCAGATGAGCCAGGGCCTGATCAGGAGGTTGACGGTGCTCAGCCAGTACGAGGAGGCGCTGGTCAAGATCAACGCCACCGCGGCCGAGCGACTGACGGCTCTCAAGGCGAAGCCTCAGGCGGCCATCCAGAGAGATATGCTGTCCATCTGCAACGACCCCTTCACTGTCGCCCAGCAACTCACGCACATAGAACTGGTGAGAACAAGTCCATTGATTATCAGGAGCCTGTAATTGAGCCAGACTGGGCTTAGAAGGCTAAAGATTTAAATCATTACATCGTATCAATCATTTGTTGTGACATGTCAAAAGAAATTAAGATGTAAATGTTACCTTCCAAAGAACAATCAGAAATCCTCTCAATAAATCACATTCATATTGGCACAAAGAGAATAAGACCTGATCGATCGGGAGCTGACATGTATGATGGATTAGAAATCAGTGTGTTGGTCGAGGTGAGCTGAACAGCACTGCTCCTCCCACATCTGACCTAACACAGCATTGATTTTAAACAGTGATATTTGACCACAGAAAAACAAATCAGTCGACTTTAATCGTAAAAGATCCAAAAGGAGAGAAGACTCTACCATAAAATAAAATCCCTTAAATAACATTTAACACTTACAGATTTCTCAAAACCATTTTAAGGTCCTGGTTTTTAACGGGCATTGATTTTCCTTTTTTTCCTTTTCAGGAGAGACTGAGTTACATCGGACCTGAAGAATTCGTCCAGGCCTTCGTCCAGAAAGACCCTCTGGACAACGATAAGGTAACGTCTGCATGCTTTTCTAAGAATACAGCAGCAGATAAGAAAGCATATACAGAGGTTATGCAACCTTTTTTTTTTTTTTTTTGGCTGAAATCCTGTGTGGAGATTCTGATTCGTCTCCGTCTGCTGTGGGGTAGAAGTGAGACGGCCCAGTTTCTCCTCCAGACAGATGTTAAGTTTACACAACACAGAGACTGGCCGCCACACAGGTCAATGTGAGGGCAGGTGATTTCCAGACTGTAGCGGCAGACCAAATATCCGCTCCTCATAAAGGCACACACACACACACACAGACACACCTCACCAACAATTTCCTCAAATCATCCCAGTGTCTGGATTAGATGGGCATGCATGCACCTCATCTCCTAGCAACCACTGCTGCCAAGGGTTTGTTTTGGGAAGGGTGTGTGTGTGTGAGAGTTTGTGAGTGTGTGTGTCTGGCGGTGGGCTCTCTTGTCTGGCGTTCGGCTGCTAGGCAACAACCCCTTTTTTGGGAGCCAGGTGATGGGGGGTTAAGGCTGCCTTTGTGCCTCAGGCCAGCCTCCTCGTACCCCCAGCGAGCCACTTGGAAAAGACGAGGATAACTGTGTGTGTGTGTGTGTGTCTGCATGTTAAAATGCGACATGTCCACTGGCGGCAAACACTACATGGGGGAGAGTGGCGTAAGGCCAGAGGAATGTGTGGAATTAGATCAAGAGGAATCCACACAAAGGACCAGCATGCATAATGTGAATAACATTGGCCACTATTGTGCTTAAAGGAGCAGAGTGAAGTTGAGCGTGATTGGCTTCACAGGTCCACTTAGCCAAGAGTTGATTTTTTTTTAATGCTCAGTGATGCATTAACTGAGAGAATGAAACAAAAATTAGCTTTATTTTTGCTTTGCAGTTAGCTTCAGTGCTAATTAAAAACCTGTTGTTTTTTGCAGAGTTGCTTCAGCGATCGCAAGAAGGCCAGCAACCTGGAAGCTTATGTCGAATGGTTCAACAGACTCAGTTATCTGGTGGCTACAGAAATCTGCATGGTGAGTAACAAACGTGACGCCAAGTTCACTCATCGAGGCAAAGGGACGACAGGGCTGCAACCACTGATTATTTTCATTAAATGTGTCCATTATTGGTTTAGTTGTGCGAGTTCCCAAAGCCCAGTTCTGACCAACAGTTCAAAACACAGCAAGCAGTCAGTTCTTACATTTGTTCAGTCACATTATCATGAATAAAATGGAGTTTAACCAATCCACTGTGTCTGCTTAGTGACAATCAGTTATACTTTCGAAACCCAGAAGTCCCATAAAGTACAAGCACACTTAAGTACTTTCTGCATAATACTTCACCAGCCATCTTCTCTGATAATGGTAATCTAGTTCCTAGTAAACACCCTGATCGACTACAAACACATTTACCAGACAGTACAGTCGGCCCCGAGGGCTAATGCAGTTTTTTAATGTTCTCCATTTTGTTAACAGCCTGTGAAGAAGAAGCACCGAGCCCGAGTCATCGAGTTCTTCATCGACGTGGCACGTGAATGCTTCAACATTGGCAACTTTAACTCCCTCATGGCCATCATCTGTGAGTCACTGTTCTTCTTCCCTCTGAGATAACTCAGCATGAGATTTATTCTTTTATTCGTTTGCCAGACAGGATAAGCACTGGTAACCTGAAGAGATTCTTTCCACAACTCTGTATTATTTTTTGAGGGGAGGATGTAGTCACCAAAAAGTCTCAGTTTCTAATGAAGTCAAGTTTTCTTAAAAATGTCACTGATTGACAGATAAATGGTTCAAGATAATATTCAAGAGCCAAGAAATGATTTGCACCAATGGGTGTCACATTTTTTAAAATAATTTCTTCAGAATCATTTAGACTCTGCACTGTTTCCTCTGATCTACATTCCTGCACAGAGTGCTGTGTCTTCCAGTCATCAGTAAATCCGATCAGCGTAGTAAATGCAATTTGTTGTTCAGTGGGAATTTCGTGCAGAGATGTAATCTCCCCCTGTAGCAGTAACCTCTCACGACTTTGTCTCAGTTCATTTCCAACTTACGTAATTTACTTCAGCCTAATGATATCAGTGAGAGTCGGCAGCAGAGGGAATGCAGCAGCAGCTCATGCAGATAATTGTCTCGATAGAGTTTGGTCAGAGGTGGGAAACACGTCTTGACAGCTTTTCTCACAGCTTCCTGCTGTTCACATTCGACTGCAGAAACATATATATACACTCATACAGTAGCTCCAGAGTATCATGGGTAGTGCAGAAAAAAACCCAAATTCCTCTTTGCTCCAGTGGAGCTGCAAAGTGGAAACCAGATTAGATTCTGGTTGTACTAAGCAGCCTCCAGGTGTGAATGTGTGCACATGTGTTCCAAAAAAGATGACATTAATCTAAGCAAAAGTACCCAGGTTAAATAAAGATTAGACATTATTTAGAGCACCTCTGACCATTTAGAGACCTCACTGGAGGCTCAGCTGACAGGTCTCAGGGATCCCAGAGAAGAGGGGATCTGGTCATCCTCACAGGCCTGAGGGGGCAGGCAGCTGGAAGAGGATGCAGAACAACCCTGTTCAGGCAGATGGTCAGCACTGACCAGAGACAGTGCGAGCGCACGGGGGGAGGCAGGGAGGATGAGATGATGAGGGGGTAGAGGAGAGGATATTGGAGTGCCAGCTGTCCTCTGTCTTTCTCCCCTGAGAGCGGGAGAAAGGGAGCGCCACAGGCAAATCCTTCTCCACCAGCCTCATCTCCAGGGAACCACCGGGGATACACAGTTTGTTAATGATGTGATTAAAGGGTTAGTTCACCCAAATTAAGGAAAGCAAATTTTCTTAATCACCTTTAGATTTATCTAACGAGGAAGGTAGGTTTTGTTTTTGTTTTTCCAGTGTAATTTGGGTGAACTGACCCTTTAAAAACTAACAAAAAGATGAAATCTAGACTCAGTGTTTGTGTTTCTACTTTCCCTCTGCTACATCATGCCAGTGCTGAGGAGGAGAAACCATTAACAATGTATTATGTTCTCATAAAGAGGAGTGTGTGTCCCAACAGGGCCGCTAGCACAGCCAACACCTGTCCTCACACACATACTGGTGTCTTTGTGAGCGAATCGAGCTGTTTCCTAAGCAGGACACGTTCTGACACACACACACACATACACCGTCACATGCTGCTGTGGTCGGACTTTCATTCATCTCGGCCCTGCTGCACTTAAGTGTCACGTAAAACCCAAACTGTCTCCTGGGAAGTGAAGTGAGCTGAGGACGAGTTTTAGATTTCTTCTGTCTCTGGATCAAAATCTGAGCTCTTTTGTGTACTCGAGGGTTGTTTTGTGTTGTTGTTCTGCTCTGACGGTGACCCCTCGGTGCCTGAACCTGCAGCACACACACACACACACACACTGAGGATTACCATATGGGAAGCAGAGTTCTGGGAGGGGCAACGAGGCGTGTGTTAACTCCATTGTTCCTGCAGCCTTTTGCCTCGCTGCATCAGAAGAAACAACAGTAGAAAAAGGAAAGAAAGGAGGGTGTAAAAGGATGACTGCCATGGGAGGAAGGGTGGAGGGGGGGGATGTGCGTCTGTCTGGCTGAATGGGAAAATGCCATGTGTTAATGCGATCGTGTTTGGGTGTTTGCTTGGATGTCTGATATCTCTCTCATTGTCTTTGTGTGTGTGTGTGTTTCCGTCTTGCAGCTGGGATGAACATAAGAGTCTATCTCGGCTAGAAAGACCTAGATAAAATCAAAATAATAATTCCAACCTCTTAGAGTAAGTTTTGCGTGAAGGAAAAATCTTTCACTTTAAAATTACTAATTTAGAACTATTTTATATAATCATGCAGCTTGTCGTTGCAACTTTCATATTACTTACATGTGTGGCCTTATGATTTAAATGAGTGTCAACTCAATGATGACGAACTGCGATGGCGATGTGGGGGCTTTCTAACATCCAGTGGATTGTTGGAGTTAATACATGACAAACTAATTAACACATTGTGCTGAAACTCCTGCGAACATGAATCTAAGTACAGTGAGGAGAGATTTGCCGTGACTCACACAGATCTCACATAGATGGATAAAACATTTTAGATAATCGATTTGTTTCTCGCGCTTTTTTTGTAACAAGATAGTTGAGCATGTAAGGCTGACTGTCTTTACTTTTGCTTTGTAGAGACAGAAGTAAGAGTAGAGGAGATGGAAGCGAGCAAGCAAATCTAACGCTTAGACATGTTCCTGGCAGTCAGGAGTAAAACTAGCAGGTAACTTCGGAGTCCATAGACAGGAAGCTACATTCAAATGCTAAACTGACTAGTCTGCACAGCACCCTGTCCTCCCCTGTGGTACCTAAGTAAGCAGGTGCGTGCAGGAACACACTCCCCTGGGCCCAACATGGGCCGGCTCAGTCAGCCTCTCTTTCTGAAGAGGTCAGTCAAAACGAGTCAGGCTGGACTTTCTGGATCTCAAGAGACTCTCATTCTAGGATTCCTCATGTCTCACGGAGCTCATCTCATCTTTCGTTCTCTCCATCAGTCCCCCTGACTTTCATCTTTCTCTTCCACTCTTTTGATGGACATACCTCTGTTTCTGTCCCTAATTTCATTTGGGTGAGATCTCAGAACTTTCTCTCCATTCAGTGTATTTATTTGCTCTGTGTGGTTATATGGGTTGGTTTGTCTCTCAGTCCTATTGATTCCATCTAAATTCCCCAAACCTGCGACCTGCCAACGGGCTTGTGTTTTCTCTCACATCATTGATCATTCCGTGGTTCTTCCTAGAACAGCACTCAGAGGGTATTCGATCACCAGCAGCAGAGAAAGGGTGAGGCCACTGTCCCTCAGATGATACATCATTGTGAGCCATTCGTGCTTCTATTTGAGGATGAGCTTTCTGAGTTCAGCTCCCAGCTGAATACACTATTAGGCTGGTGGATGTTCAAATTCACCGTGCCTTCTAAAAGTGAACCTGTTGGACCAAGGTTGAAATTCTAGCATGGTCCCTTGCCAGCCAGAAATCGTTGAGTGTTCTGGAATGAGTCTTCTCTTTAAAAGTTAAACGTTTCTTTAGTAGGACATCCAGCTAGCTAGTGTTATATAAACACTTTAAAAAGCCAGAACTTTGGTGTACGTTTCCGTACATTTGGCTGAAAATCGTCTGAGAGCCACTTGTGATGTGAATAGCAGAGGTTCTGATCTCAACACCATTTGACAGCTGCTGTAACGCTGGTTACTAAAATAAACGCCCGCAACCACAGACCAACACCAAACAAAGTGTTGGTGACACTTTGTGCTGATTACTATTCTGTAAAAGCTGAGATAGTTGTGCCACCCTCTGGTCAATATAACAACAACATGGAAATGAATTGATACAGAGGCGAAAAACCAGCAGCAATAACAGCATTATGTCTGTGTGTGTCTGGGCGTAGTTTCCCGCCGTGTTTGTACATCAGCGACTCAGTGGACAGGTTGCATAACAGAGTAGCTCAGGGAGGCTGGGTGAGGTTATAGAGGTAGATTCTGATCTTGATCCCGTTTCCTCTTCATCAAACATACTGTGGAGGAAGAAAACGCTGGCGCCTGCCAGATCACATAGTGTTCTCTGCTGCCTCTTCGGTTACGCTCTGTTGGATAGTGTGGGCTACGCGGGCTGTGAGCATTGAGTATTTAACCTTTCTTCTAGTCATCTGGAAGTTACCGAATAGTGTGTGTGTGATTTTTGTAGAGGACAGATTGTACCTGTAAATAAGTGTATCTAGCTCCTGAATGAGGATGTTTTGTGAATAGTACAGACACCCGGACTGATGGTCATGAGCAGAGTTCAGGGTCTGGTATATTCTTATCTGACTCTATGTGAGAATTGGTGGTGCTGTTCATTCCTCAAACTTTATTGACCCGTAAAGTAATAACAGTGATAGTAAACAATCATAAAATAATAAGGAAATGGACACAAATATTCAGTTTATATCAGCTACTGATCCTCAAAGTACTTGTTTTAATCAGCTTGGATGAATTAGTTTTGGAAAACCTTCTGACAGACTTTAGCTTCTATTTATTTGTGGGTTATCTATTCTGTTCTAAAATCTGTAGAAACATAAACCATCGGAGATGATGATTGAAAATCTAAGCTCAAAACCATCAAAATATCAGGAAAATAGGAAAAGTCAAAACTAACCTCTATTAGGACACAAACCTTTGGGGAATGACCATTTTAGAAGAAGATTTAAAATTTATCACAAAACATGTCTTGGTCTTCCAAATTAAGCGATTAGGAAGCTAATAGTTATTTTATCGATTAATCATAGTAGTTCTTGGTCATTGTTTGGTCTATAAAATGTCCATCAAGCGAGAATTTCTCTAGTTATCTTCAGTCAAGTTGTTTCTCTTTAATCAATTTCAAACCTCAGTTATGAGTTAATGTGCGATCAGCTAAAAAGCTGGGTGTGAAGGTGTTCTGCTCAGTAAAATTATTGCTTTTGTCAATGGAGTCTGGTAGCGATTGCCGGGTACAGTTTTTGTTCAATAAAGTGATGCCGAAATGAGCGTTACAACCCAGAAGTGAGTTAGCATTTTATCACTCCTGGCTCCCTCGCCCCAAGATCAATAGGTTTTACATTATCACATTTACACAAGGCTTAGCCGACTTGAAGCCATTTTGGCTGTGTTTTTCGGTCATTTTCTTGCATTTCCGCTGTATAACCAACAACTTTGGGTTGGTCTCAACAAAAGCATCCCTTGGTTTCTGGGTTTGATCGACTCAAACAAACCTGACAGGGCTTTCGTCCAATCACAAACAAGAAAGGTTGTCCCACCTTTGCTGTAAACTGAAATGTTGTAGTCTTTTGTGAATTATAAGTTGTCATTATGAAGGACAAAAAAAGACATAAGTATCAATAAATAAATAAATGTAGAAATAGCATTTTACATTACCAAATGTATTTCTTTTGCATTTATTTATTTATTTCTACATTTATTTATTCATTTTTGTCCTTCATATATCATTGCTCTGAGGAAAGAGTACTTTACAGTATTTTTTACATGGCATTTTGGGATCAGTCAGCTGTGATAATGCAAATTCTTCAAACTTAGTCCTTACATCATCCAGCTTCTGGTGGTTCTCCTCTCTGAGAACCATTGCTCCAACTTACATGGAGCTTAAAGTACTACTTTTCACATTGTTAAAAACCAACAAACAAAACAAACAGCCTAAATGAAAGTCTGGTGTGTTAGCCAAAACTCACAGCACACCCACAGCAAGCAATTTATCAAAACGTCAGTGGTAACACTACAGTCCTGTGAAGCGGTGGTACATCACATAGAGAGCAGTGGACTCACCAGTTGTATAATAGATGTTTCCCCTTTCTGATCCTTTTGGACTGAAGCATTACAAATCAGTTTACAACATCCAGGAACTGCCTGCACAGACAGAAAAAAAATTGCATTAAAACTTTATTGTGGACTTAAATAATTCCACAAAACCAACCAAAAGAAGCAAAGTACATGAAGAAAATCCTCTCTTGACTTCCATATATTGGGGAAACTATTTAAAAACATCAATAAAAGGATGTTAAGTTTCCCTTAAAACACTTTACAGGGCTGTCCTCATGGTAAATCAGAGATATTATAAAATGCTGTGTCAGACAAAACAAAAACTTGATGATCAATATTTGAGGGAAACAGTAAGAAGAGACAGAGGTAATGTGGTTATGTTTAATGCTGATGGAGCTGAATTTGTTGCATGGAGGCAGATAATAAAAATATATATTTGGCTCCACCATGTGGCCACATAGAGTTAACACAACTGTCTGAGGTGAGAGCACGCAGCACTAAACTGAATATTCAGTATGGTTTACAAAAACACTACACTGCAGTTTAAAAACCCACACAATGTGGTGTTCAGAGTGGTGTGTACTACATTTTACAGCACTGTGATGACAATAGACAGTGTGATGTAACGTCATCACCCTGCACTCAAGGTCAAGAACATTATCATGAGACAGTTACACTTTACAAAAACTCCTGACTTTGGTTCAGAAGTTTGTATCAAAAAGAGACACTGGACAGACGTTTGACAGTAATCCTTTTCTGTCCCTACAAATCCAAAATGGGGACGCTGAGATGAATTTGCTCAGAGGAGCACACAGCTCCAGGATTGTCTGAATTTTCCACAAACCAAGACACATGCCAAAGGAATGACTGGAAAGATGCTGTAATCACAAAGAAATTACACACACACTGATTTTAAATATGGGATTAAAATATTAAGATGAGATAAAATACTATTATACTATTGTATACTGTATATGCACATTACATGAAAGTGTACAAGACACCATGTAGATGTTCTGTGGGATTCCTTATGAGAATAAATTTACCAGTTACAGTATGTGAGTATGACATTTGAAGAACACCATCATTAATCAACAACAAATAAAACCAATGTGTCTCAAGATGAACTGAGTGAGTCTGAGAGATGATTAACAAGAGGAGAGAGCAGAAAAAGATCTTATACTAAACTATATCTCTCTCCAGACATTCCTTTACTATGTGCTTTTTTTGTGAATAACTGGGCAATTTATATTTTCAGACCAGTCAAAATTAACTCAAATAAAAAAGTGAGCTGGTCATAACCTGAAGACAGTGCTTCACTGAATCACTGCAAGAAACTATGGAGTTACAGAACGATGACACACTATAACATTTAGAGGCATGTTAACTATGAAAAGTCTGGCAACAACACATCACAGTGTGTTATCATGTTTCAGGTGACGGCCAAAAATTCATAATCTCACCATAAATCCACACTGATCGCTGCATCTGACCACGTACTGACACACTGTAAACACATGTAAACATGAGGAGAACACACAGACTGGTCGGCAGGTTTAAACCCAGATCTACAGGCTGGGAGGCGACAGTGTTAAAGACTGAGCCACTGTGCAGCCAAAACAGTCAATTCTTCCAATCTGAATGTGTTCTGCCAGTATGCCCTTAAGCAAGTGACTGGAGCTCTGCTCAGCCACTGGGAGAAGGCATGTACTACAGAGTCAGCTAAACACCCTCAGCGTGAACACGTTTACTCATTCAGGATATGACTTCAGATCGTTTGCCAGTCACTCTGATCCCTCTCAGGTTCAGGGTGGGAGTCAGTGACCTGGATTATTATTTTGAGCTGCAGATGAATCAACTCTGGCCACCTGCCATTATAGTTCTGTGCCCGTCAATGGAATCTGCTGCAGGCCAAGCTGCTCAGACCGGCGTCACAGACAAACGCACTGGGAAAACCAATTAATCATTTCTGGATGTGAAGGACTGCAGCTTTTGGTCTAGACTTTAGCTTGTCCAAAAAAGTGATACATGAAAACATCAAAGAGAGGATTAATGAGATCATTTATCAGCTTAACACACGTTAGACCTTAAACTTACAGCTTAATATCTTGTATATATACGTCTCTTTTTATCGTTCTCATTTCTTTAAAGCTGCTCTGATCAATAATTTTATGTCAACAGTGGATCAAATGACCATCTGCAAGTTTAAAGGGGCTGCTCACAGTGAAAAAGAGAAAGAAAAGAGAAATATCAAGCAACTCTGCAGTTCACTCTCAAAGAAAAGACGCTCTGATAAACCCACCGTCTGCCCCACAGCAGACAGACAGTCTTAGAGACAAGCTGGTGAACACAGAGGCTGAAGAGCCAGATATCTTAGCTGATGGAGACTAAAACAGAGAATGATTATTAGACGTCTGGTCCAATTCATGAGGCAGACAGAAACATATGACTCCAAATGGATGATGCCAAAACAGAGCCTAATGGTAGCACAAGCAGAGTACATTAAAGTTTGCTAACATTAGCTAATGTTAGCCACCATGTGATAGCAGACCAAGAAAAACTGTATCAGCAAAACTACTGAGTGTACTGACTTGAACAAGACTGTGTTTAATTACTCGTGAATTAACTTCTCATGTGTAGGAGGAAGAACATGTTGTTTTTTCTTTAAAACTATGCTCACTCTCACATTAAGTGAAGCTCTCTGATGCAAGATAGAGATTTATTTACATACATAAATGCTGATTTGGACAAATTAATAGTTAAACTACAGGCCTGAGCTAGTTATTTTTTATGATTTAGGCATAAATAAATTAAATCTTTTACACAACTGAATTAGAAATATTGGTGATTTTGTAATTGTATTTCGGTTTAATGCTAATTCAGTGGAATATTTTGTGTTATCTGTCATCTTATTGCTGCCTATCAAGGCCAGGACTGGCTTGAAAAACATTTTAATCTTAATGAGGCTTTCCTGGTTAAATAAAAGGTTAATGACATAAAATAAAAGTTTGGGTTGGATTTATTTGAACTGAATAAAAATATTCAAAGTTATTCTAGATCAGAAACTTGATTTAGTCTCGTTAGAAAACGGTTTCGCAGGTGACATTATCCTATCACATGAATACACCATGCACGTCGCTCACACCTGACCTGCCAATCAAACCCTGTCGCCGAGCAAAGGCGTGAACGCGCACAGTCGAGGAGGGAAGGGAGCACGCACGCGAGAGAGACAGAGAGAGACAGAGGGAGGAGAGGATGATGCGACCAGTGTTGTAGAAGGACTGTTTCTCTACTGATGCTCAAATGTGCAAACGGATCATTTCTTCTCTCACGTCGTCTTTAAAGCTCGTCTGAGGACTGATCAGGTAAGAGCAGAGATTTCCTCTGAGCTCCGACTCATTTTTCACTCACATCTCGAATGACGAGGCGTCGCAAGTTGGCAGGTGCACGATCATCCGAGGTGATGTTTTAATGAGGAAACTAGCTGGAATTAGTTTTAATTACCTTCACACTGCAAGAAATGTGGCAAATATTCTGATAAAATGAAACGTCCTCAGTCAGTAAATGTGTCAGTGGGAATGTTTTGTCACTAAGTCACAGAGTTGAAGCATCAAAACAAAGGAAACAAAGGGGGAACTGCAGTTAACTCTTTAAACAGGTCTATAAATGACGGCAGAGATGTTGACTTTCAGAATAAAGTGTTGGAGGACAGTGTGATCTGACATCCACTCACTGTATCCCAGCAGGAATGTCATGAATGAAGTCTACTGTATGTGTGAGTAGGCGACTGTCCCTCACAACAAAAACAGGATTGTTCTCTGACATTTCTTCCCCTTTACACTCTTACTATCCGGGCAGAAACATGCCTTAAGGATCACTTCAGAGGGCAAATTATTTTGTTAAAGTTTTTATTCTGTTTTTATTTTGATAAACAAAATCATTTTTATCAGCTTCCTGAACAGGATTTCCGTCACTGCTATCATCAGAGCAGATAGGGAGTGACTGTTGATGTAATGTAATACTTCCTGCCTCCTGAATAATAAATGGAGAAGACACACTCACTGACCATTACATACTGATTTGCTCTCTCTCTCTCCTCTCTCTTTCCGTCTTTCTCCAGTTTTCTCTCCTCACAGCATCAGCTCTTTTGTTTGAAACCTCACCCCCAGCTTCCTCTAACGGACCTGTTTGTGCTAAATGTCACTGTGCTGTTGGAAAAGCTCTCTCCTCTTTGATAACTTTTCAATCTTTGCAGCAAATATTGACATTCAGTTTCTCGTCTCCTCAGGTGATAACATGGGGAATGGATCAATGAAATCAAAGCGTTACAAACACACAGACGGGTCTGCTGCTTCCTCCAATGGCCGAGCCCACAAAGATCATGGTGGTGGGTACAAGAACTCGTCCCTGGACTCCCTGAGGGCCCGGGTGGAGGAGCTGGAGCGAGAGGGCAAGAGGAAGGACGAAGAGCTTTGTGCCAAAGAGCAGCAGATCAAAGGTCTCCAGGAGCAGCTAGCAAAACAGACGCGAGCTCTGGCCGAGCTGAGCGAGGAGCTGCAGAACAAGTGCATCCAGCTCAACAAGCTGCAGGACGTGATGAAGAACCAGAGCGGAGCCTCTGGCAGTCTGGCATCACGGCCTCCCTCCGTCAAAGCCAGCGGGAAGAGCAGCCCTAACCTCAGCGTCCGCATCAAGGAAACCCTCAACAGAAGGAAAGGGGCCAAAGCTGGGGTGTCGGCCGAACCCACGTCCAGGACCTACGACTCAAGCAGCCTGCCCAAGTTCTCCTTCGAGAACGCCCGAGTACCGAAGGATGCAAGGTGAGATGTTTGTCTGTTTAAGTGAAGGCTCAAAACACAAGAGGAGGGAAAAGGAGGCAGGCAGCTAAAGGTTCATGACACCCTGAGGCTCAGTCCATCTCAGCATGGTGGATGAGGTTTAACATGCAAGCAGCAGAGCGAGTGGGTGGCAGGTGGGCAAGAAGCAAAGATTTTAGTGTTGATGACGTTAAAAAAATCTGTTGTAGAAAACACGATTCAGTCCAAGATTCTTCAGCTTTAAACCAGGACTGATAAAGAAAACTGATAAAGATTTAATATATAATCATTATGTCCAGAGTTGATCTATTTCTTGATGGAGTTTCCATTTCAGTAGCATGTGGACAACCCCTCTCTTTATCTCTTTAGGTATTATTACCCAACTTTGTGGCAGTAGTTTGTTCTTGGCCCTTTCCTGTTTCAAAATGACAAAACCCCCAGGGCAGAAAGCCAGCTCCATAAAGAAACCATTTTCCCAGTTTGGTGTGGAAGAACTTGACTAGCCTGCACAGATCCCTGACCTCAACCCCATCTAGCACCTTTAGGACGAACTGGAACATCGAGTGTGATCTGCAGGAGTGAACCCCTGCAGCCAACAAAGACTGAAGCCAGAGTGTAGGCTGATAAAGCGGCACATTAATGCCAATGGGTTTGAAATAACACATTCAATAACCTCATGTAGGTGTAATCTTTGGGTGTCTACATACTTTTAGCCATAAGGTGCTGGTTTGCTACTTTCATGGAACCAAAAAACAGCCTAAAACACAGTGATTATCTTGTTACCAGCAGGTGTAAAAAGACATAAATCAATTTATCTCCAATAAGACTGGAGCTCCACCCCTCCCATCAAATAAAACTCAATTTATCCTCTTATTTCATTGATTTATGCTCCCCCCTCTGTGTTACCGTATGTCCCACCCCAATGAGAAGTATATCAGATTAAGGAAGTACTGTAAGCTGATCTCAAAATGCTGCATCATGGGCACGTTAAAGCTTCAAGCCTCAAATAAGAGCTTTAAGGATCATTTAAACTGCTAGTAAATACAAACAGAGGAAGCTGATCAGAACGCTCGGCCTCAACGTAACAGATGTTAAATATTAAGCATGTGTATGATAAGCCCCCTAGTGGTCATGAGCAGTCATGGAGAGTAGGCAGCAAACTGAACCTGGACTGTTCACTGATCTTCTGCCTGTTGTTGATCTGCTGTGTGTTGGATGTTAAGACCTCCAGCAGGTGACTCTACTAGAAAATTCAACCAGGTCTTATCATGGCTGCCACTTAGATACTTCTGTGTCATTTCAACCAGTCAGGAACCTTACTAAGCTAAAAAAAGACTATTCAACCACAGCCTCAGAGTTGTATTGTTCAGAAAAGGTTCCGAGCATGTCTAGAAATAAAGACAAAGGGTTCAGAGCTCAGAGCTTCACCAGCTCTGATGAACCCTCTGTCAGTACAAGTCAAATCAATTTTATGTACAAAAGAGAAAATGCCCCTAAAAGAGATTAACAGTCTATACAAGATACAACAACCTCAACCTCACAACATGCTCACAGGCAACAACCATCAGCTGTCACTGACAAAGACTAAAAAATCTATCATAGGCTCTATTGGATCAGTAATGGACAACAGAAGCCAGGCAGAGCGACGCAAACACCACATCATGGTTTTTCAATTTACCTTTAACACTCTGCAGACCAGTCAACACATGCTGCCCACATCTCTTCAACATTCCCCGTCTGATTTGGCACTCAGCCACTTTTGTTCTCTTACAGCGTAAATGAGAGCAAACACAATAAGTGCTGAGCTAATTTGTCATTGTAACACAACCTGGTAATAAAGAACGTCGTGTTTTACATTTGTTTTGGTGAACTAACGGGGTGTAGAAAGATTCATTACAATCAAATCCAGCTTAAGGATCTTTAATGTACGACCCCCTGTCATGTGACATGATTTACTGTGCACACAACGAGCTCAGTCGGACAAGAAACAACACAAAGGATTATTTAATGAGAGCAGTAAGTCTTGTTATATTTTCCAACATGAAAGCCAAATTGCCTTTTGTCACAGTAAGTGTTCTTCAGACTGTACAACATGAACACAGCTCTCTGTGGTGAATAAATGTTAGCATGCAGAGTCTCCCGCTCTCAATCTAATCCTCATGTTTAAAACATATGTCGCTAATAAGCCCAGCATGGATTATATAACCAAAACTAATGTAAATGAGCCAGTCTGGTAGTCTCATGCAGACTGGCCCTTTGAAGAATACTGGTCTTCAGTGTGACACGTTGCAGACTCTGGCAGAAAAATGACACAGCTAGGTGGGAGGAGAGGATGTGAGTTGAAAAATAAAGAACTGGATGTCATCTGCTGCTGTTTTATAAAACCCAAAGTGATAATTTATTACACACGATAAGGTGGATAAACAGACCACCCACCACCTGCACCGCTCACCTCTCTGAGCAGCGACCACATCTCATGATCTACAGTCAGCGTTCAGCCGGGGTTCTTAACCTTTTCAGTTTACAGCTCCCTGAAGGATGTGATGTCTTCTTCTGACGGCCCCTCGCTGCAGCTGTTAAAATGCACAGCGCTGAACTTTGACAGCTCATGATGATTTTATGTTTTTTGCCGTTTTACGTGATTCATTGTTGGAAGGAGACCAGAGGCTGCAAATAGTCATCATCTCACAGGAGACAAAATATTTCACGCAGACTAAAAAACGTGGTGAGTAATGAGGATGTGGGCGTCCTGGTGGCTCAGTGGGCTCAGGAACGTAGCTGCTATCAGCGGTGGGAGATGTATTTAACAGTATATTTTAGCACTTAAGGAAAACTATCAGTACCACAGTGGAAAAATACATCAAGCAAATGATGTCTGAAAATTCTAATGTCTATAAACATAAACAAGTACAAAGACATGAAGGAAAGGAAGAGATAAAAAGGGAAGGAAAAATAAAAAGAGGAGGCAACAGCTGTCAGATAAATGTAGTTGAGTAAAAGTACTCACACAAGATGGAAATACTCAAGTTCCAGTACTTACAGTAGGTACAGCACCCAATTAACTACACTTAGTCACTTTCACTTCAGCCTGTAATGTTCCTAGTTTTAAACTGTCAGTTTTTCTTTTGTCTCAGCTCTCTGACAAAAAACACAAAAACTAATCTAAAGCAAACAATTCCACTTCATAAATAACGAGTCACCTTGTAATTCTTTCTGTGATGTCCGGTGAGTTCATCGTTCAGAACAGAAACACTCAGTAACAGCAGTGAAGGTCAGGTCTCTAACTCCTCCTCGTGTGTGTTGACAGTGTGAAGAAGCTGCTGACAGACGCCCTCAACAAGAACCAGTACCTGAAGAGGCTGGAGCTGCAGCAGATCAAAGACATGGTGGAGTGTATGTATGAGCGCACCTACCAGCAGGGAGAGTACGTCATCAAGCAGGGAGAGCCTGGGAACCATCTGTTTGTCCTGGCAGGTAGGTTCAGTCCGGTTCCACCACCAGCTTCCTCCAGGTCTGGAATTCAATTAGGAAAAGCTCTGAAAATGGACGTTTTCTTTACAGCAGCAGCAACAGATGACTGTCACATACACTCTGTGGCTAAACATCACATGACAAGTAATGTCCAATAAGAAGCAGAAGCAACATGGGACAGGGTGGCCAATCATGTGCTCTGAAGACGCCAACAGTCTCCAACCTGAGCAGGTGATTTCACCTCTGCTGGGTGAAGTGGCTCTCCACTGTTCTAAAGGGCCAAAAGTAACACATCATGTAAAAGTCCTGGGAAATGATGAGTGCCTCCAGGCTCTGAGCTCATTTTACAGTTTTTATCCATTGATTTGTGTATTCACTTAACTTTTAATGATATCTGGTTCTGTTAAACTCCATTCTCTTTACTTTTCAAAGAACAATTACTGTACATTGAAAAAACATTTATTTTACAAACATGGTTTTCAGACACTGCTCTGAGTCTTCTGCTACCAATATTCTCAGACAAATGTGTGTCTGTGGTGTTGGCTCATTCACTGTGTGAAAACATGCAAAGACAGTGAGATCTCATGTAAAGAGACACATCATGTAGGATGCCCGGTGTTTGCTGAAAGAAGCAGAGAGAGTAGGAAATGCAGCTGTGATGTAGATGTGTGCAAACGTAAAGTGGGACGAGATGTCCAGTGGTGTTAGTGTTATCAGTGGTGTCTTTTCCTCAGGGACAGAAAGGTTGTCTTAGATATCTGGGAGAAAGTCAGCGAGAAAATAACAGCAGGAATGATGTGGATGAATACCTATAACCTGATGTAAATGACAGGTCAGATATGGAGTTGTACATTAACAGCCTAAACAACTCTGCTAATTTTAAATGTAGAGTTTAGAGTATCACTTCTAAACATCTGCAGGTGTGAACCTACGCTCTGACGCACTGTGTTGAAAGAGAAGTTTCTTTACGCCGTCTTGAGTATTTTCTTTTCAGACGGCAGAATGAGATTTTGATGATGTATGAAGAGTTTGAGAGCACAGTACTTTTTGGAGCATGCACTTGTGGTTTTGCAGATGGAACTGGGCCTTTGGTTTATATCAATTCATCAAAGAAATGGAGAAAGACTAAAAATCAACCTGAGTCTCTTTATCCCTGTGTGTGCTTTCCAAAGTGTGTCGTTTACATTTGACTACACTGTAAGCAACCAGTGATTGCTGAGTGCAGGGTTAGAGGGTCTGAAATGAACAGTTCAAAAATCTGAAATTGGCAGAGAAGTGACAGTCACTCTGCCACAGCGACCTGTCGTATTCTGAGATGACTATTTCTGGACATTGTATGTTGTCAGACTTTGCCCTTACTGGCTGTTTTTTGGCCCGTCTGACCACGAGCCAATCAAATCTGCATCAAGCAAGCTTTTGATTGGTTCTACTTCTCCACACAGATTAAACAGCATCTAAACTTTTGCAAACCTTTGTACCAGTTTGGAAGGTTAAGTAGCTTCATGTTGTTCTTTGAAGAATGTAGATTTGAATTATTTCGGCCTGTGGAAAGTATTCTTGGCAGGTATAAACTGTATAAATTCCTCTGGTTTACCAGCTCTTGGCAGGAGGGGGAAGAAGTTAATTCTGGACTCTAATGTATTCGTACAGTCACCGAGACACAGTGTGTGTCTGGGTGACACATGTAAACCCATATACATGTACTTATTTATTTATTTCCCTGTTCTTTGACTTGTGTTTGAACCTGTTTATTTACTTTAATACATTAATGTAATGGTTGCTTGGCTGTTGATGAGTTTTAGTTCCTCTGCAGTAACTGTTGCGTCCCACACTTCACTGGTCTCTCAAAGTAACCAGGCAACTAAGTTTTTTAGATGACCACATGGCCTCTAAATAATGGTTGGTCATCTGCCAGTGTGGTTGGTGGTGAAATTTGCCATTCACAGACAAAATGTCCAAGTATTTGCTGTTCAATGTGTTATAGTTATTTCTTAGCATGGAAAGAAAAAAAAAAACATCAGGTGGATAGATGCAGCGTCATGGTAATAAACTAATAAACTCATCATCAGACATGTCTAAATATAAATTCCATTTTTAAAAAGATATAATGAAGCACTATATTAAAAAAACTGGTAAATGTGATTTATCTTAAATTGAAAAAACAACATTGAATCTATGACATTTTACCAAAATTGAATCTGACAGTTTTTGCTTTTGTGATGTGAATCGTTGCTAAGGTAATAAAACAGCTCATGATTGATTATTCGCTAACGAAAGCCCTTGGAATAATGATGCCAACATCATGAGCCAGTGATCGTAATCTCATTAATGAAGTCTTTAATTTGAGTCATAATTTGTGCTGCAGATGATTTCATCTCGGGGTCTCTGATGGACCAGGACCCTAAAAATACATGTTGTGTTTATGTTGTAGGAGGGGACAGATGGTAGGAAGGAGGAGAGGAAGAAGGGATGGGTATTTGTTTGTTGTTGTTGTGTTCTTGTCTTATCTATCCACCACATCCATCTTAGCAAGGATGACCCCACGAGGAATTATTATTATTATTTTGTAATACATCCCAGAGTTTATGTAGCAAAGAGGCTCTTAAACTGTAAAATTACAGGAAATGCTGGAAATAAAACCTGCAGGTCTGTTTCTGCTGAGTCTCTGTGAAGGATATTATACAGCTGCCTGTTTGCAGGTATTTTTACAGGCTCTGTTCATATCTACCAGCTGGTGATCATGAAAAACAGAGGAGGAATTTGGCGATGTTCTAGCCAAAGGATCCTGATGAATAACCAGCCTTTTGTTCTGGTTTGAAAAGTAACAATCATTAGATTCTGTCTATAGCACGTGTCCATCTCCTGTGTCTTTCTGCCTGTGTCCTAAATGTGGGTTTAAAAAACACTATTGATTGTCCTTGTTTCATACTTGCAGATGGGAAGCTGGACGTGTTTCAACATAACAAACTGCTCACATCGATAACGGTGTGGACCACGTTTGGGGAATTAGCCATTCTGTACAACTGCACACGGACGGCGTCAGTGCGAGGTAAAGATTTTTATATGTGCACAGTGAAGACCAAAGCTAGCACAGAACTCGACCTCTCTGGGTCAGATTATAGTTTTAAATTTGAGTCATTAGGCTGAAGTTTTTATACGGATTTACTGAGCAGGACTGAGCAGTCAGCTCTATCCGTCATCAGCCCTCATGGAGACACTGGCTGCTGCAGGGACTGAATCTGTGACCCTTTGGCAGACATGATCAGACGTCACATAACACAAGTCTAGTGCTGCGTCCTATTTCTTCCCTTGGCCGTCGCCCTCGCCCCTGCCCCCCTCAGACCGCGCATTCACTCCAAATGCAGTGGTGTCCCAATTAAAAGTCTGCCATGAGGTTAGACAGGGTCAGTGGTATGAGCTGCTCTTACAGCAGGGCTGGGGTAAAATTGGAGGCAAATTGTAGCTTAGCTTTACATCACCAAAATGAGCCAGTTTGAAGGAAAACACCAAGAAATTTGTAAGACAGAAAAAGCCATTTAAAGACTGTGAATTATGTATATCAGTGTAACACAAAATAGGTCACAGGCAATTATCCTCTTCTGGAGAAGATGTTGGGTAACAACAACGAGAAGATGTGTTCCAAGATGGCACCCCATTGTTTTCAGTGAGAGCTGCTTACTGGGCATACACATAGAAAACTCTTCGGGGCCAGTGGAAGTCACATGCCCTGTAATTTTGACTGTGGCAACAACGTCCAAACTGCCAAACCAACGATCAAGACGGATTTGGGTGCATGAAACTTTCTTGTCCATGTTTTGTCAGTTATAAGCACGGCTGTCACTTCAGTGTTTGTGTGCTGAAAGGTCACTGACAAACAAAGTCAGAGCTGAAACTGGTTGAGGTGAGGTTTAAAATCCAAGGTTTGTTGTCTTATCTCAATAAATGGCAAAACAATGGCTTACAGTGTCTGAAACCTGCCACTGGTCATCATCTGAAGAGCCATTACCCTTCAACCTTCAAACAGACATGATGTATATGATGGAAACACACAAACCTTTGTCCAACAGGTCAAAAGAATAATTACATATTAAACAGAGAAGTCTGACTGTGGCTGATGTTAAAGTTACTGTCCTCTATAACAAGTGTGGAGAGAAAATATGTTTCCCATCCCATCCAGTACCCTCAAACATCATATCCTCCTCCAAACCTTCAACACACTCTTGAGTCCTGAGAGTAATCTGACTCTTCCCTGTCCTTCATCAGAGCTGCAGAGACTTGAGGATTCACCTGATAGTGAGAGCAGGAGAATCAGATAGGTCATTAGACTGGAGTAAACAAGCTTTAGCATGGGTGTGTTGACAAAGGCTTTACATGATACCCACTGTGATTGGTTTTCTCCTCCTTGGCATTTGAAAAGTGCATACCATGTACTATGTGAGCGCTCTTTGTCTGGGTTTGTATATTTAACCAAGTAATTCACTGGTGGCCCTTGGGGGAGGGACACTGAGTTGACCTCAGTATTAAGGGTGAAGTGGAAAAACTGTGACAGTTTGACAAGTCTCTCTGAGTGGGTTTTACATGATAACAGATGAAGTGGATGAAGGGGAACTCTGTCTTTGCTACCGGTTCATGTCAAACATTCACAGCTACTTCTTCCTTGTACCAACAGAAGCCTGTCTCAGGGTTTTCTGTAGATTTGATGTGACTCATCACCAAGACAGAGGACAGATTACAGTGTTTTTCTCGCCTCCTTTGTCCATTTGACAAAACAAAACAATACGGTCTTTCTTTGTGCTGGAGGACTTTAATTAAACTAGAAAATGGGAAGAAAGATAAGAGGAGAAAAGAAAATGTTCAACTTTTTGTTGTTACTCATCATTCCTTCATGGTTATCAGTTTTCCTAAGACACCGTGCTATCAAAAACAGCTGTGGTCCCTTTAGTATCTGCTAATCAGGAGCACAGGTTCACTCATTTTTTTGTTGAAAGGTCAAAACCTGGACCATGTTGTACTCTCTGATGAACGTGATCTTGCTTCTACAGCGGTGAACAAAGTGCGGACGTGGGCTTTGGATCGGGAGGTGTTTCAGAACATCATGAGGAGGACGGCTGAGACGAGACACGAACAGTACCGCAACTTCCTCAGAAGGTTAGCCTCAAGCTGTAGCCAATAAGTTAGCATTACCTTACTGTTATTATTCTTGTAAGTGATGGAGTATAACAAATTTTTCCGATATAAGAAAGTAATGCTCACAGTAGAGGTGAAGAATGAAGAATAAAAAGTGTTGTTTTTTCTCTGATTTGATGTACAATATATGTACATCAATATATGAAATGTGGTTACTACACATTTAATCAAAATATCTGATGGTTAGAGTACAATATGACCACCAGTCAGTAGCCAAATACTAGTAAAATCTGGTTTAGTTAGTCGTTAAGTGACTCTGACAGTTTATTCCTGTACAGTTCTGTTTGACTGGTAATATAAAGTTAAATAGTTTGGTTAAATTGGATGATCTCCACCAGCTCCTGAGAAAAATACGAGGAATGATTGATAAGTTCATGGCCCAAGAGTGAAGGAGAAGCACTGTCTGAGAAAATGGTCAACATTTGCTTTCGTGCAGTCATGTGCCGAACTCGTCCAACACCCTGTTCACCTGATGTGGCCCCTCAGACTACTACCTCCTCCCCAGGATGAAGGAGAAGCTCAGTGGTGGCCATTTTGACAGTGATGATGACATCAGTGCTGCTGTGGACCATTTTCTCAAACAGAACTGATTTGCAATTTTCAATTACCTGAAACAGAAAAACTGCAAAAGTTATTAAGCTCAAACTTTCTGCAGAATCACTCACAGAGCTGTTTAACTAATATCCTTCTACACAAGGTCACAAATTTTCACTTTATCAATCAAGGCAGGACTATATAATTCTAACTAGATGAACAGTTTGGTCAGTTAGACAGTGTAAAACAGCTGCGTTACCTGACTTCTTTGACACACACTTGCTTCATGTGTACAGTAATCTGTATCAGAACGTTCACAGAAATTAATGTTCATCATCTGTGTTTTGTCTTTTCTGTCAGTGTTTCACTCTTGGCTAATCTACCAGAGGACAAGCTAAGCAAAATAGTGGACTGCCTGGAGGTGGTAAGTTATTCTGTCAAACCATCTATAATTCTACTGGAGGGACAATTTGACTTTTCATTGTATTGCCTCAGTATTGCACAACCCTCTGGCAGCTCATGGGAGCCCCAGCATTGCAGATAGCTGCTGTCAAAATATCATTACCATTTGGCCATATACCATTACTGCATGTCAGCATATTCTCTCTACCTCCAGTCGGCAAGACCTCGCAAATTACCTTGTTGATGAACAGAGCCGATATTATTCCTGTCATCGCTGGGCGCTGTATATTGTTACCATAATTATTTGACCAAGGCCCCAGAAAGTGTTTATTCAAATGGGGGACGAGTGATTTCTAAAAGATGTGCGAGTGACAGGCTTTTGGTCCGAGAACATACAAGTGTGTAAAAGTGAATGTGTGCCCGAGTGTGTGTGTTGAAACATGCAGGAGAACGGCTCACTCCCGTTTCCCCCTCCATAAGCATTGTATTTCAACAGCGAAAGAGAAAACGGAGAGGAGCTTGTCAGCTTCGGGGCAAAAACAGCTTTTCTCAGCGTCTTTTCACAATGAAAACTTCAAGGACGTTTCCCTGCAGTCGCTGGTCGTCCTGCTACTTTCCTCTACGGGAGAATTTCCCTATTCAGTCATTTCTAATGGAGCTGATTCTATTGCGTCTCGGGTGGTGGGGGGGTGGGGACAGCCGTAACCTAATAGTGGTGCAGATGTTCATCAAGCACCCGCCAGATAATATTGAAGGTTCTCGTCCAACAGTGGGGGAATGGAATTTGGTGTTTTTCATGTGTGTGTTTGTTTGTGTGTGCCATTGTGTGTGTGTGTGGGGGGGGGGGGGGGGGGGCAGTCTGAACACCTTCTCTGTCAGGTTTTTAGTCTGAGCTGCTGATTGGAATTTGAACTGAAAGAGCTGCAGCCTAACACACACAGGGATAATTTGAAGTTAATGACATTGTCATTGCATTATTCCCTAGAAAAGAAACACCCAGTCTCCCTTAAATATACATATATGTTGATGCCCAGCTCTGCTGCAAGTGAATAACACTCTCAAATTATGATGTTCATAATATTACAGAGCTATAAGACACAGGTGTTAAAAGCAAGATGCTATATTCCAGTGTGACACAGTGACAGATGGCAAATCTGAGTAATGAGGTTAAAGGTGCTTTCTGACAGTGCATGCTTAATGCTGCACAGCCAGCTGATGTTATCTATCTATTGGAATCACGTTACGTAGCCAAATAGAGCAGGTTGAAGCTGAGAGTAGAGGAAATGGTGCGATATAATTAATATAGCAAGTTATGCTAGCTAATACCATAAACAGTGGTTGTTAGCTCAGAGCAGATATTCAAACTGTGAAGCTCATGTGGCTCCCTTCCTGTCATGAAGGGACAGTAACACAGAGGGAATCTCATACGAAAAGACTAATTTTGGAAGATGCCTGCTAGACTGCTGCAGCCTCATATTAACTTCAGATTTATTCTGGAATGTATTTTTATCCAGAAGACTGTGGATTCTGTCTCTTATAAACTTGCATTGGAAACACATTAGAGAGGGATTTTAATGACCAGAGAGGAACAGTTACAGCAAGCAAAGACATGTGGACACCTGACTCTCTGTTTTAGGTCCGGTTTGAAGAACTGTGAATCTGCTGTTAAACTTTTTCTGATAGGACACACACATAATGACTCATACAAGTGTTTTCAGATCTGTCACCTCTGTGGTTTAGGTGTGGTAAAGGATTGTCGTCATGGTTCGTCAAGAGACCAGCGTTAACAGCTGCTTCTCTGGAAATATAGTTCATTTTGACACAAAGTTTGACATTTTTGCAATTATACAGCTACAACCAGCAACTGCTAAACTTAGCTTAGCACAAAGACTGGAAACAGCTAGCCTGGATCTGTCAAATGGAAACAAAACCAGCACCTCTAAATCTCACTTATTAACATGATTTATCATTTACTTAAAAAGTGTAAAATGACAGGTTATGTGCAGGACTGTTTCTTAGCTCTAAGCAGGCAACTGACAGAGAATCCAGGAAGTTAGTGGTCATGGAAGTTACTGAAGTTACTTGAACTATTCTTCAAGACTGCATACAAATGAATAGTGCAGTTATTTCTATGGTGAGCCAAGTGTACATAAATGTACAGAAATGCAAACCGTATATGTTATATGGTAAGATCATATGTATAAAATATTAGTATATTGTAATTAAAAATGTAAAACTACAATTTAAAAATTTAAAAGCAGACAGTTGCTGACATGGTTTCTGTGCTCTTTGTCCATAAATGTCACTTGAGTAAATGGAAGAGGCCTGAAAGTTACATCTGTCACTGACATATTTTACCTCTTTTTAAATCACTCATGCATGCTCACGTCAAAACTGATATTTCAACAGCTCCTTGAAAGCAGCACAGCGCTTTCAAGGAGCTGCACAGGACAACCAGTCCACCTGGGGGGCTGCTGGAGACTGGAGGGTGGTCTTAAAAATAGGTTGAGTCGTTCCTCTTGTTTTAGTGTGTCTGGCAGCAGGAGCAGAGAGAGACGTGCAGTTTGAATATGTGCTGTGACTGGTCGATTGACAGTCACCGAAAATAGGATGACTTCAGCCAAACCCAACACACACACACAGCAGGAGCGGCTGTGTCTCACACTGACCTGGGCAAAACAAATCACAGCATGCTGATGGTAAAGATAAGACAGACGGGGATGTGGAGGTCAGGGTACTTGAAATATTTTAACAAGAGGCATGCTCTTAAGCTTTTTAGTGAAAATGTCGTCTTTCTCTCCTCGAAAGATAAACGTTTTAAACTCAAGTTCCGGATTCAGCCTGGTATAACAAACAATTCAAATGCTGTCGCTCCCCTGCACAGTCACTGCATCATCCAGACAGTCTTTATAAACAAAACCTTGGCATGTTGTCTCCGCTGTCACGGACGGGTGTTAAACTAGGCTCTCCTGAAGCGTAAACGGGGCGTAAACAAGCTCGGACGCTCAAGGAAAATGCCACTTGTGTCAAGAGTTTTGACAGTAAACACCAGGGAATGTTTACGCGTGGTTGCTCTGATTTGTTTGTTCACTTTTCACCACAGTCCTCTAACAGTCAAACGGATTACAGCCGTGAGCAGTTGTCTCAGCCGCGGGAATTTGGCACCGGTCCCGGAGAGCGTTTCATCCTGGTCACCTTCGTTCTCTGCACTTTCCCTCCTTCACCTAAAAGCTTTAAAAAGGAAGGCGATCTGGCAGCTCGCTGACTCAGCAGCCTGGCTTCAGTGCTGTGGTTGGGATGGCGTGTTGGGTTTGGTACGGAGAGAGAGAGACTGACAGCATGAAGTGGAGGAATCTGTCCCTGACTGAGAGCTCAGCAGACTGAGAGAACATACTGTACCTCAGTGTTTCATTCAGGAGGATTTCAAAGTGTTGCTCAGTTTTATGAAGCTCGTAAAACTGAACTTAACACAAACTAACTTTCTCAGTCAAGTGTGATCTTACTTCTGCACCAACTGGAGCAACAACAACTGATTTCTGATTGGATGGCAGGTGTGTGGTAATCAAATCATGACGCCTCTGGGCTAAAATAACCAATAACCAATCAAAATCAACGCGAAAGGTGTATTTAATCTGCAGGTAGCGCTTGCAGCAATAATGATCCGATTTCCTAACCAGCTCCATGTGTCAGTGAACAGGCCCTGATTCTATTTCTGTGAAAGTTTCTAGTAGCTAGGTGCTGGTTAGATTATAACTGTTAGTCTGACATGAAGTGACTGTTTACAACCTTTATAATGAGCCTATATGGAATATAACTAATAATAATCATTGTAGCTGAGGAAATGATTGAACCTTGTCATTTTCTGTACGGACAGAGGGTGTTGTATACTGTGCAGATTGTAAAGCCCTTTAGGCTATACACATACAATTGACTAGACTAGCACTGAATTGATTAGTTGATTGATCAATTAGTTAAACGACTGAAAATCCACAATCATTTTACCTTTTCATGTAATGGTTTGGCAGAGCTATCAAGTTAAACAAACGTTGGCATGTTACAACTTTCTTTGCTCTTTTGTTTTCATCAGTAGAATTTGAATATTTGGGGATTTTGGAGAAAACAACTGGAAGCCAAATGACTCTGTGAAAATTTGTGAAGGGTAAATGTTTTTATTTTTCTGTTTTATAGATGAAATGAAACGGATTAATAAGTGATAAAGAAATGAATATTTAATTCACACCTAAATGAATACTAACACAGACCACAGTGACACACACAAATATTGACCAGAGTCAGATGTATTCCACGGTCATGATAATAAAAAGCCTCATGACAGACATTAAAAACATCATAATTAACATTAACCATTGAGCTGCTGTATATTTCATGTTCCATTAACCCATGAGCTCAGAGTCTCGCTCCTGATCAGCAGGTTGAGAAGCTCTGAGTGACGAACATCATTAATGGCTGAACTCCAGCTCTCATCCCGCAGGGGACCGGCTACCAGGAATCAGACCGGCCCGGTCGATGGTTAAATCAATGTAATGCTTCAGTTCTGACTGTGATGTCATCTTGCTATATGTGTATCACTACCAGACTCCATTCACAAAAACACTAATTTTACTGAGGAGAACACAGGAGTTGCTGGAATACCACTGCCTCCATCTGTTAGTCTGTTTGTGTTAATGTGTGGTACTTGTACTTGTGTAAAGGATCTGAATAAGTCTTCTTCTGCCACAATAACAGACAAAAACAAACCGACTGAGGCAACGGTAGATTAGCAACACCCTTGATATGTGAAGTAAAATGACTGTTTTTGTCAATGGAGTCTGGCAGTGATATATAGTGATGTTTCTGGTTAAACAAAAAGGATATTACTTGTTAATAAAAAGGCCTATCTCTGTAGGAATCCTATCCATAATGTCGTCAGACACTTATAATAACAATCTGAGTCAGTCAGTGACAAAAACAAGCACTTTAGTGGACGTACTCTGACAATTAGATTTCACTGCAGCAGCTGTTCGCAGTTGCTCAGTTCACCATTCTTGCTCAATACTGCACCGATACCAAAGATTTTTGCAGCTTTCAATCATTTACACCCAAAAACATGGGAGAATAAGGTCCAGGTTCAAAAACACCAGAATTATCCTTTACATAAAAAATCCTAATATCATTACCAAAACAGCTGAGGAGTCTGAAATGTGTGTGATGTACATCTCTCTTTCAGTGATGATGTCAGGTCAGCGAATATCGTGGCTGAGGAGAACGGGGTGGAGTGCCTTGTCATTGACAGAGAGTGAGTATCCTGATGTTTGATGTGTAAATAGCAGGTTGGAAACTGAATCTTTATACAAAGCGTGTTGTCCGATTATCCTGAATTCTAATGAGATTAACAACAGCTACGCAGTAAGTAAAAGGTAAATCTTTATCTCAGTTGGACGAGCCAGTAAAAATCAAAGTTGAGCCTATCAGCCAACATTCCAGTGGTTCTACTGTTGACATGCGGGTTTTGTTTTTCAAGGACATTTGATCAGACGGTGGGCACCTTCAATGAACTACAGAAGTACCTCCAAGGCTACGTGGCAACACTTGATCGTGACGACAAGAAGAGACACGCCAGGTAGACATGGTGCCTGATGCTCAGGCCAGAAATATGAACAGAAAACGTATCTTGAAAGAATGAGCTACTGACTGATGCTGGCAGAATAAAGCAGACAAAAGCCTAAGCATGCATACTGGATTCTTTAAATTATTCATCTCTATATCAATGAACAGTGCTTGTGTGATGTAATTAAGGTTTTTAGGAGGGAGAAAATGAATTTTGGGATGGGAGGGACAAAGGGACTACACAGATGGTGGAATAATTGGTTCTTTAAGTAGAAACAGAAACCAAACACACCTGGCGTTGTCATATTTGGAATTCCATTCTTCTCTTGATTTGGATTAAGTGTAGACATCCCTCTTTTCATCTCTGTCTCCATCCAGGAAGTCGGTGTCACGCCACCAGAGTCAGCCGCTGTCTCCTGATGTCATCCAGCTGAAGGAGATGGTGTCGGTGTTCCCTTCGTCCAGGCCCTTCGACCACCTGGAAGTCATCGCTACACTCGGCGTTGGTGGCTTTGGACGAGTAGAACTGGTAAGACTTGAGATCAGTCGATCAATCAATCTTTCAATCCATCCACACACAGACTCTGTATCTCTGCAAATTCTGAAAACTGCTGGGATTAAAGCAGCAACTACATACATCCAATTTATCTTGGTTAGCAAGTTAGCTTAGCTTAGCTTAGCTGTCTGTTTCAACTTGCTGAGTGAGCTAGTTTGTTCTTTTAAGGTTATTAATGAACTGGTAACAAATGAAGTTCATCAAAAATCATTGCCCATTTACCTTTTTCACAGTTTGACAGCTTTACTTCCTGCTTTGTTGTTCTGGGCCTGTAAGCTAACTTAGCTCCTGGTTCGTCAGTGCTCATGCTACATTCACATCACATCACATTAGTGAACCATTTTAAAAAGTCAAAGAAGTAATTATGACTGCACTTTGTACATTTTTCTTTAAGGTCTGATATGTCTGGTTATGCTAAATAAATACAAAAAGTAAAACATAAACACTCAAAATATGTGGCTCCAGAGGAAGCTGATAAATTGCCTGAAGTGATGACAGTTCTGGAGGTGTGGAGTGAGGTTTCTATCTCTCTGTAGCAGCTCAAAACTACATTAGCTGCTTCTAGTATAAACTCACCTGAATCTCTGACTGAACTGTTGGTGGTTGAGCTGCATTGTGGGTAGTGTAGGCACTAGGTTTTTTCAAATGGAATATGCATGAAATAAAAAATGATTTCTGGTTCTGTTGCAATTATTTTGACTTTTTTTTCTATTGTCCATTGTGCATATTGTTTCAATGGAGCATTCTTTTAATGTTTTAATGCCTATTACCTCTGTGCTTCTCCTGCCATGAAAAGAGAAAATGTCTAACATGAAAAAGGTTTATCTTGTGACATCTCACCCTCTTATTTCCATCTGCAGGTGAAGGTGAAGGGCGAGGACATCACCTTCGCACTTAAGGTCATCAAGAAGAAGCACGTCGTGGACAACAGGCAGGAAGAGCACATCCACTCGGAGAGGAAGATCCTCGCCGAGGCTCGCTCGCCTTTCGTTGTCAAGTCAGTCGTCCTGCTCGGCCTCTGCACGCATTTCCATTTTTTATCCTACATGATGAAGCTGCTCCATTAGTCTGGGAAAACAGTTCGCCGCTTATTAGTTTTTGATGAGATCACAGCCTAGGCCTCGAGCAGATTACATCTTCTCGAAGGGGTAGAATGGCAGGGGATATTGAGACGTCTGCTATGAAAACGTAGTTATTTGTTCTGAAATATTGCAGCAGTAGCTTTTCTTTGCCTTTTGTGAGATTACTGGTGATCCAATTTCGCCCTTTGCAGTGGAACACTCAGATATTAAAGCCATTCTTCACCTTCTGAAGCACTCTGACCTTCTCTTCATACACTCTGTATTTATTTTATCTTTCTCATATGTTTTAACTATTATCTCTTCATATTTCTAATCTGTTTTCAAGATTGATGTAAGGTGATCTAAGATTTAAGACTATACTGCAGGATGACAGTATGGTGAAGTGGTTAACATCCCCCATGTTGTCTCAAGTGTCAGTGAGCGTGATATCAAATCTGTACACGCTTTTCTGTTGCTGTTAACAGTTTACTGTGAAACTGTCACCACACAGATCAGTTAATAACACATTAGATAAAAGCCAAGCTACAATTTGTGCAGTAATGTCTTTAAATATATTACATATCCCACTGGAACGCATTGTAATAATTATCTAGGGGAGTGATTATGAACTGTGACTGCTCTGTGTTCAGTTCACAGTGATACATTTAAAAGACAGAGATTAAAGAAAGAGCACTCCACACTTAATTTGTACAATCAGGAAAATACTTTTATGTCAGACCAGACAGTACCAATTTTGGTTTTTAATTAAAGCCTGAAAATTTTAAAGTTGCACAAACAGAGCAGCAGGAGCATGAAGGTCAAACCTTTACTTTGAAGCTTAACTCATCTGTGCTTCTCTTTTTCCAGATTGTATCGCACGTTCAAGGATAACAAATATGTGTACATGCTGCTGGAGGCCTGTCTGGGAGGAGAGATCTGGAGTCTGCTCAGAGACAGGTAGGAGAGATGCCACGGGTGCTGTTGTATGTTTGAAAGCTAAAATGATTTCACCTGCATTGACAGTTTTGTTGCTGGCTTGTTGTGTAAAGCCATGATATTATTGTTAGGTTACCGTCTAATGAGGAGACTCAGATTTACTCCGTCTTGCAATAAGAACTCTTGGGTCTGCTTGTCATAAATCAAGGGCTGCCTGTAAGTGGATTCAGGTGCATTTGTGTAATGAGCCCACTTCTCCTGCGTCTCTACCTCCTGGACAGCAGAACGTCTGACCCCACTTGTCAGCAGAAAGTTTAAATTAGGCTGTCTCGTCTGCAGGGGGAGTTTTGATGAGCCCACTGCCAAATTCTGCGTCGGCTGCGTCACAGAGGCTTTCGACTACCTCCATCGCAAAGGTGTCCTCTACAGAGACCTGAAGCCTGAGAATCTGATGCTGGATACCGAGGGATACATCAAGCTGGTGAGCCTGTTCCCAGTGATGGAACCTGTTCGGTCTTGAAAACATGAAATAACTGCAACCACAGTTTCCACTATGTTTTTCTCAAAGAAAGAAAAGTCTGAAGCTTCAACATCACAAAGCTCAAAAGTTCTCTTTCTGATCTTTATGTATTTTATTGACTGACCTTTAACCTGACACTGACTATAGTATGGAGATAAAACCACGTACTCATCAGGCAGTTTTATAAGATCTGAAGAAAGACAATAGGCATCTCAGTGTTATTCAATAAAAATACGTGTTTCAAAGGTTTACATAGTAATGCCCGACAATTTAGAAAAAACTGATCAGCTCTGCTTTCACAGGTTGACTTTGGATTTGCCAAGAAGATCAGATGTGGCCAAAAGACCTGGACCTTCTGCGGGACCCCGGAGTACGTGGCTCCAGAGATTATCCTCAACAAAGGCCACAACTTCAGTGTTGACTTCTGGTCTCTGGGCATCCTGGTGTTTGAGCTCCTCACGGGCAGGTTAGCGCATCTGTGCTTCCAGTCTGTGTCACACTTCTTGTAGTTATCACTTCTGTGTTCCTTGATGATTTGCAGTGATTATTGTTGGCTGACATGAAAGCTTCCTCACAGGCAGAGAGAGATGAAATATCTTTTTTTCCACCGTCCCGCAGTCCTCCGTTCTCAGGGAGCGACCAGATGATGACGTACACTTTCATCTTGAAAGGCATCGAGAAGATGGACTTCCCCAAGAAGATCACCAAGAGACCTGAGGACCTCATACGCAAGCTGTGCAGGTACAACATCACACTGCTGAGCATCATCCAAATGTGAAACTAGAAAATCCCAGTAGGTAGTGAATCCTTCATTTCACCACTTTAACTACTTTCCAAATTTGATGGTGGTGGCCGATGACCCAACAAAAACTGTAGAAAAGACAAATTTTAGGCTAAAAACCAACAGCCTTTCTACCTGAGGTGGAGCAATCCAGTCAAAAACTGCTCAGCCTTTGTTCAATTGAAAGCCAGATGCAACTAAATCAAGAGGAGGCAGTGTCTTCAAATGTCGAAGCACTTGGGATTCACCTGAACAACAAGCAATCATGGCAGTCAGAAATATGTTGGAAGTGTCTTTCGGTCAAAACAGTGATTTGGTAATTTGTCACTCTGTTGAACTTTGCAGGCGAAATCCCTCAGAGCGACTGGGGAACCTCAAAAATGGAATAATTGATATCAAGAAGCACAGGTAAGCAGGAACTGACTAATTTTGTTGCTGATCTCAAAGGGGAGATTAGCTGCACAAATTAGCACTAACTGAGCCGTAGGGTCATAAATTACAGCTCACTCGATTAAAGAATGTGTTGTTTTGAAATGTGTTTCTAACCTTGGGCCATTGAACTGATAAAGGCTTTTGCTTCTTACACCGGGCCACCTTTCAGCCAAGCGTACCCCCTGGAAAAGGGTTGAAGTTCATCAAAAATGTTCACAAAGGTTCCTTGTTGTAGAATGAGTCACACTACAACACCTAAGGGGCCAGTTGGTCAGGGAAAGTACTGGTGCCAAGCTCTGATTTTAAACATTTATCTCTCATGTGTTTGTGCTGGCGGAGTCAAACTCATGACTGCACATACACAAAGAGATAAAGATTTCCCTGTGGACTTGTTTTTATGAGTTCTCTTTATGTGTCTGAAGGTGGTTTAATGGTTTCAACTGGGAGGGGCTGAAGGCGAGGACATTACCATCTCCACTGAAAAGAGACGTAAGTATAGATATTTATCCAAACTTGTAAAACTAGGTCTTTGTGAGCCCTAAGACAGAGCAGATCTAATGACAGAAAAGCAAAGATACATATGTAAAACAGTGAAACCATTAAAATACCATGATTAAATTATCGTATCCAGTATTTAAGTTTTGCATCAGTGTGTCTTGGAGCTTTACCTTTACAATTTTATGTAATTTTTCCTGTGCACATACTACTGGGTTTACAATCAACAGTTGTTGAAAGGAGGTGGAAAAAAGCCATCATGTTAACTCTAACTTCTACTTAGAAGGGCATCAAGTGTAAGAGTGCATTCCTGACTGTTGATTTCTACTGCTCCTCAAGATATCAGCTGAAACTTATCATAGCGAGAATGAGCACCCCAAGAATTGACCTTAAAAATCTGTCATTTTGAATTTAGGCTCTCCAACAGTGGTTTAACACTACTACTAGACTCCAAAACCAGGTTAATAATTCAGGAGTTATCTTAAGAAATAAATCTCTCACCCTTTCCTCCTTCTTTGTCTTCTCCTCCACAACAGCTGGCAGGACCAACAGATCACAGCTACTTTGACAGCTACCCTCCAGACGAGGACAGTCCCCCTGATGAGCTGTCCGGTTGGGACATGGACTTCTAAGACCTTCTGCTCCATCTTTTCACCATTCTCCTTCAATTTCACACACCTCACCAAACATCTAATGGGCAAAGTTGGTTTTGAGGCAGTTTTACAACACCTCTGGCATCAGCTCTGAGAAGTGGATACTCATACTCACCTAAATTGAACACAGCTGGAACTGTTTGTGGATCCGAAGCTGATGAGAGATCAAGTCCTTCTTGCTGCATTCATGACCCTGGATGGTTGGGGCACCTGTGCAAAATGAGGTAGGGAATGACTGTACATAAAGATGGACGATGCATCCCCACTTGTTCCCACTATACAAAAATGAGGCCAGAATATCTTGGATGTGGCTGCTGCCAGTCATTTGGAGCCAGAGTCAGTGCAGTAATGATTGGCTGGTGGAGCCATGGTATCTAAGTTTGATGTTTTAGTTTGGTGCACGTCGGGCGGGATTTATGATCTATAACGCAGCCAGCCACCAGGGGGCGATTAAGATGTTTTTGCTTCACTTTTCTCCGCAGTTTGGATGGCCAAAGATAACTTTTCAATGGGAAAGTTTGGACTTAATATGCTTCAGTCTACAGTTCCAGTCCTTCATGCTCATAAACGCCCATGTACATTTTTTACAATATGGTGGAGTGGAGCTAAAAGACAGCAGTGAAAAGAAGTCAAAAGCCCAATGTTGGCCAATTTAATCTCTTAAACTGAGAGAGGTGTAATCCAACGCTGTTTTCGCCACATACTGCACCAACAACAGAGTGAAGCATCTTCAAAAATGTAACATTAGATGCTTTGTTATCTTGGCTGTAGTTTCAAAGTGGGTGAAATTACAGATTAGAGCTTTAGCTTTGCTATATTAGCCTGCAGGCAAGAAACCATAACTGCGTGTCCAAGATAACTAAGCTGATTTTTTTTTCAAGCTTCATCTCATATTGCTTTGGAGGGAGTAAGTCTTGAAACTGATCAGAGTCTAATGTCAAAGTATTATGTTTTACATTCCTTAATCAATCTACACCCATATAATAATCTTTCACAGAAAGCTCTTAATGTTTTTTTTTCCTCCTCCTCCTTTGTGATGCAGCTGCAAAGTCTTTATTTCTTACAGCTGAGGAGCTGAGGGAATTTGATGAGATGTTTGCAGTTTGTTTACGGCTGTAGAGGAATCAAGGTGTGTGGGGAGGAGATATGTGTGGAGAACAAACACGTACTTGGGAGAAGAAATCCTACTTAACTGGTCAGACGGCATCTAAACACAACACACTACTATCCCGAACATGAAATTAATTTGTGCCAAGAAGCACTGAGAGTTCCTTGTGCCAACAGTGTTATCCTCACAGTTTCTCCACTGCCCAAACTAGACACACAAAAACACAAACACCTTCTCCACTTAAGTTATAGAGTGTGAGCATCCCACAGCAGGGAGCCTGACCTGAGGAAATATTTACCTTTTTGAAGCTGAGTCAACTCTGCGGTTCCCAGCTTCTCGATCAGAGGGGGAGTTCTGCTTGGTCTGAAGTGTTGATGGGGTATAGAGGAACAGCAAAGAGGCCAAACTGAGCAGAAAACCTTCAGGGTTTACTATGATATGTATTTTCCATTTTTAAACACTTGAGGTTTACAGGAAATCAACTGTGTACCATGTGTCTATGTATATACTGTACACTGTAAAGCACAATCATCAGAAACACGCAATTTATACAATCCAAGCCACTTGTTCCTTTATAAAAACCTTAAAAACTGGGTGAGCTTTTGTAAATTTCACACATATATATAAATATGTATGTATACACTAACTGGTGAATGTGTGTGTACAGTATGTACAGTATGTAATAATGTCTGTGTATGGAAGCACCTGAAAAGTCTTGGACAAGCTGTGGCCTTAGGATGACAGATTTCAGGATACAGCTGTGTTTGTTAATATTTAAAGGTTTCTGTTTTTTAAAAAGATTTTTAGAAAATTCAACCAGGCTGCCACAACCCTGCTACTGAGCATGCTGGCTTACAGGCCAGGGCACCTAAATAAAACACTCGCTTTACTGCTTTGACAAGTCAAAATGTCTGCCACTAGAATGGCATGTTGCTGAAACTGTGTGGATTCATGACTGAAACGTATCTCAAAATAAAGTTTCGCAAAAACAGAAATATAACCAAACTGTTTAAAGCCTCATAATGTCATTAGACCTAGGAGGATTGTTGGCTCTGGACGATGTCACCCAGTCTCACAGCAGTTCATGAAATAGTCACAAAATCTACTGTATTGATTCATGTACACGGACAGGAATTTTAAATGCAGTGAGAGTGGGTTGGCCAATGTTTAGGCATTTGGATCAAAATCTCAAAAACAGGCTATTTACATAATTTTAAGAGAAAGAAAACATTGGCAAAATGCAGTAGTTTTTATAATTTTATGCACAACGTTTAGGCCATTACAACACATACTGCATTTGTCTAGTCTAATATATAATGTACCCTTATATAAAATGTAAATATTGACTTTTTTGAGCAGGAAGTGAAAGTTATGTGTACATAGAGGTATGTGTCTAAGTTTTGCTATTGAATTTCAGAAATATTGATCTTGTATTATATGGAGAATGGTTCCAAAGGAAAGATGAAGGAAATAAATTTGGAGTATTTTGCTTTGTTTGTGTGTTGTTTTGTGCCTCTGTCCTTCCAAACCTTCAGGTTTAGAAGCAAACAACAAAGTAGATCTGAGTCTTGCATACTTTTATTCATTTCTTTGAATGCTTTGTGAGGAGGGTCGGAGCTCAGAGGGGGGGGGGACCTTGAAACAGTTCACCACACCTTCACATCAGTAGTGACAAATGTCCATCACAGATATAAAGACCATCAACATGTCAGGGCTTCAGTCTCCCTTTCCCAGACCACACCTCTACAAGATATGCAACATACAGAAAATAAATAGATGCATGTTAAAGGTCATTTCCATATACAAATATATTTTATGAAGCTTATTGTACAAGCATTTTTACCTACAGCTTAACATTTACAAGATAGGCTTGAACAGTGAAGTAGAATAACCTCTTATAAATTGCTGATATACCGTACTGTATATATGTGTCTTTGATACCTGCACTCCAAAAGATGTTGGTGAAGTTTAGACCTGGGTTGAGTCTCAAATGCAGAAAAAGCAAAGGCCTCAAAAACAACTCGTCAGCAGTCGTCATGTCTGCAGCGTTGTACTTGCACAACCAGAGGCCACTCCATTCTACAGCATGCATTGCTAAAATCTGTATTGGCCCATTATGAGGAAGCACAAACTGGAAAAAGTGTCAGTACAAAATATATAAAGTTAAACAATCTGCCCATAGCTATTGACAACAAAATAAATGTCTCTGAAATATCAAAATAGTGAATTATTAGAAATACATTTTGAAATAAATTCCACTGACGATCATCCTTATCAAAAGAATATTCACTATGTTCACTCATTGTAGACTATTTTGTACCATAAAAAAACTACTCTCAGCTGCTTGCTTTGACTTCAGCTTCATTGCAAACTGAGCTCAGTTCTCTGACCAGGCGATGAATCAAATCAAACTTTTGAAAAGCAGAAATCCACCCATTCAAAAGGCACTTCTATCTCAAAGAGACAATAGAATGTCATCAACATATAGTAAGCTATATACAAAAACAATGTACAAGTCTATAGAAAAAAAAGGTTGCTGCTATATTTCAGTCTATTAGCTCTGAATAAATATTTGGTTTCATGAACTCTGACAATAATGCAACACCCGAGGTGACGTTACGATATGTTCACTGCTCTTCCAGGTGTGCCTGCTGTTCAAAGTTGACCTGACGCAAAGTAGATCAAATGACACACCCCCTAATGATTTATGCAAAGTCTACTCTATACAGTAATATTAAAGGCTTATGCGACCCAGGAAAACAGATCAGCTCTCCCTGATCTTTCAATATATTATATGTATTACTCATCATATTTGGTTTTTATTTATTTAAAAATGGTATTTTTTGAGAAAATCGGGTAAAAACTGGGTTGTAAAATCTCTGCAGCTCAAAAAAAGATTACTGTATTACGATGGTTAAGAGTTTTGTTTTTTCTTGGAGCAAAAACCAGGTGGAAGTAAGATTTTTAGCCCACCTCAACCTTTAGACAATGTAGGCATTTTTCAATTAAAACCAAAAATGATGAGCTTTCATGATATGTAAAGCAAAACTGATTCCAGACCAGCACTGTATATTGACTTGACACTGACTGAGTTGATAAAAACAAAGTTCTTGAAGTATTATTGGAGTTAATAATAGTTTTTCCTCATAAATGTCAGTCTATTCTGTGAATACGGTACATCATTTGAAACATTATGTAATGACAACATGTTCTGAACTTTCACAATGCCAAAAACAAACAAGTTCGGCCTGATAACAGGCTCACTGAAACCACTAGTATTAATCCTTGATGCCTGCCCATGACTTATCTGATTTCTTTCTGAACTTATCAGGCCCAACAAGGGTTTCAAAATTCCACACAAGCATCAAGTGGCTTTTAGAGTCCTGTGGTGTAACACATGCTGATAGCCCTTGTTCAATGTAGTAGTTTCTCCTTTTGATATGTTTTATCCCTTTATTTTTTCAAAATGAAATCTCATAAAGCTTGAACATTTTCTTGGCGAAGCAAAGGTATTGTGGGTCTCCTTAAAAACTCTCCACTGTGAAGGAAGACCACAAATGAAAAGTAGCTTACTCCTCCGAAAATAATAAACTCTTAAAATGTGGGTTCTGTACAACAAGGGAGCATTGATCTAAACACAAATATGTAAGGCTATCTACCGTCTACATCACAATTCTGGCTTTGGAATCTAATATATCTCTCTATAGCAGCCAAGCCAATAATTATACAATAACTTCTCATATAGTGAATAACACAGTGATAGTACAGACATAAATACATACACATAGTAACAAAAACCATGCAAGTGCGAGCAGAGGTGACTTTGTGGTAATGACCAAAGACAACTTCAAGCTATGAAGGAGAGAAAGATGAGAATGACCCCCCCTCCCCCCTCAGAAGTTTCAGTTCAGACTGAGATCATTTTTCCTGAAAAGTGATTTTTCCTTCAGTTTTTGTCTCTTTTAAGCCTCAATGGGTATTTGTGTATCTTGATAGTGAGTTTATGATTGCAATCACCCTGCTGTCGCCCAACTGAGCAGCGATGATAAAGACATAAAGAAAAACAGTGGCGCCGGAGGTGAAATCGGAGCATGGAGATTTGACTTTCCATTCCAGTTATCTTCCACGAGGACAACTCACACGATCCATTCCTTCCCATGAACAGACCAGTCTCCTCTTCACCTGGAACAACAGGCAGTACTCTCCTCCAGTGCAAAAGGGAAGTTGTGTTCAATGGGTGTTTTGTAAGTGAATGAGTGTATGACTAAAGAAACAGGAGGAGAGAGTGTTGTTTGGCTGCATGTGTTGATTTTTTTTCTCTTTTCTGTGTGACATTAGTTTTATGTGAACAGGCTTTGAAGGGGGAAAAAAAAACTATCTACAGGCGCAGGAATCTACAGTCATGTTGGGGTAGACTTTGAGCACCACGTTCTTGTCCTCATCGAAGAAGAGGATGCTGAGGGAAGACATCTTCTCTGGGACGCAGCACGGCTCAGGGATGCCTGGGACAACACCCACTGCCCGCACTATGCTCTGGATGGTGGCATGGTTAGAGGGCTTCAGAGCCTAAAGCAAAGGGACACAAAGGATTATTCAACTGCAGCAAGGATTTCATTTGTATCTACAAAAGAATATACTACAAGAATTTTGCACTGCAAGAACCAACACCAATCACATAAAAGCAACAGTTTTCCTTTGATACTTTTCAGTAACGCACTTTGATTCCTGTTCACGTTGTAGAAGAATGTGTTTGTTTTCCATATAGTTGGATACACTTAAATGGAAGGTTTATGACAACCTGGGTTTTATTTTCATAGTTTTGGCCATCATTCCTCTCGCTACCACTCAACTTCACTCACAGAAAGTGCCTTTATTTGGAAGAGAAGAGGAAAGTGAATGGTACAATTATTAGCCTAAATGTTCATTGTTAACATCTGCCACAGTTTACAGGCTGAGTTCCTGGATCTATTTTGAACTTG